>JAOUZG010026747.1:1207033-1231158 GCA_026289955.1 Argiope argentata
TATATATATTGTTGTGTTGTTACTTATGCCATTTGCCTATGGGCAAGCAAACAACTCAACATAAAAAAAATCGGACCGTCATATCTTGGTGAAAGTGGGAAAAGGCCAAGATGCAGTTTTACGAGAAGAGGCGGATTTCCAAACAGGCGCATGAAGCGCGCGCTTCGGGCCTCATAAATTAAGGGGCCCCAAAATTTAGTTCTTAAAAAATAATAAAATTTTTGAAAAAGAGTATATTTTTTTAATAAAACCTTTCATTTTTACATTCTACTATTACCATTCCTGGTTCATCTATCTCAATCAAAGAATCATGCAATATCAGTACCCATGAAAAATCAACTATTCTGAGAATGAGAGAGTAAAAAGTCAACCGGGAGGGGGATAACCGGAGAGATTTTACAACTTTTATCTTGTATGAAACTAAAGAGATATCATATTACACCCTCCTGCTCATGAAGTGCAGAAAAAGCTCTCGCGGCAATAAACGTGTTAGTATAATAGGACATAGGATGCCTTTTAGTTAGAGACCTTGGTTAGACGATCTTTAATCAAGGTGGTTAATTTCTCCAAAACATCCTATTGGCGATTTAGCGTTTCTCGTTTAAAAAATATTGACTTCGATTTGTGTTGTGGAAAGGAATTCATCTTTGTGTTTGACCTTTGATCAATGTAAAGATTGGTAAGCATATAATTTTTTAATAAATTTTCGTATTTTTGAAATCGTGGCTTTATATTTTTGGCGCATTTGAAAGTTAAAAACAGGGCTCATTTACAATGCGAATCGTTAGGCATTGTCACTGCTCAAAAAGATAAAATAAACTGCATATTTTCTCCTCTTAACTGAAGGTGGAAATTTTTCAACTCGGAAAAATCGTCAGAAGTCCAGCTAATATTTTTTATACAATTAATTTTTTAAAAGTTTTAGCCATGTTACAGAGAAGAAAGTTTGAATCAAGGGCTTGAAAACGCAAAAGATAAAAAAAAAAAAAAGCAGAACGATATAAAAATTTACTCAATAAATTTATTATAACGTTTGGAAAATGTGCTAAAATGGAAAATGAAACAGAAGGAGCAGTTGAGAAACTTGATGAAGCATGTGTACCTAAAAGAATCTATGAGCAAATTGAAATTGAATATTTACATGAAAAAAACGTTGTGGAAGCTGAAATAGAATATGAATTCTAACAAGTTAATGAGCGAGTTGAACAAGAATGCTTATTTGAAAAGATAAATGAGCGTACTGAAACAAAATGTGCACAAGAAAAAATCACTGAACAAGCTGACGTTGATAATGAATTCGAAGAAATTGAAGAGAAATGGAATTGAATGCAAACCTAAATATATCCGTTGGGCCAAAAGTGCACTTCAGTCCGAGGGATGCTATCTGGCTTATTTGTATAGCAATCACCACAAAAAATTAAAGCAGAATAAACACAAGAAAAAGCCAATGAGCGAGCCGAAGCGAAATGTGAATTCGAAGAAATTAATGAGTGATCTGAGAATAGAACAGAAGAATCAACAACTTATAATTTTAAGCAACAAAATAAAATATTAACTAATTCTGATAACGTCAATAGTCAGCAAATTTTGATTCAAAGCCAAAATATTTTTATTCCCAATAGAGAAAAACAGCTCCATTCTATAAGAAATGATTTAATGTATAATGGAATTTTAGGCATGTATCTCTGAAAAGTATTGCACAATTATGGTACAAAATAGCACCTATTTTTTTAAGAACAGCCTTAACACACCCTGAACTTCACCATCCTTTAAAATACTGTCAAGTAGAATGAAAAAATTGATTTTAATTTTCAGTTTTATGTACCTAGGTTCACCCCCACCCGCTATTTTTTTAACACAAAAAATCCGATACAGAGCTTAACAGAGTAAAAAATATGTATAAAGAGTGCATACTGAAAATATCATTGGAGGGGAGGGGAGCCTCAAATTGAATTGCGCCTCGGGCCTCTGAAACTACAAATCCGCCACTGTTTACGAGCAATAATGTTATTATTGTTACTTATGTCACTTGCCTGCGGACAAGCCCCTGGCTGATACAGCAGCAGATTTAAGCCGAAAGGAGCGCCTCTTGTTTTTGAAGTAGCGCCAACTAGGGCCAAGAGTACGACTTAGCTACATACTCATCACATTTGCTTGAACAGCCCCTTTTTAAAGGGGGGGCACAGTCACACATCTCACAGATAGCAAGTTCTTGTCTTAAGCGAATAAATGTACAATATGAATCGAATTACTTTTCTGAGCACAAAGAGCTAATTTCAGTGAAAATAAATTTTATTTTTATATTTCCCTTTAAAAAATAAGTGAGAATAAGCATTTTTATATTCCCTTAAATAATATTCGAAATTTTGTATTTCACCAAAACGTTCTTTTTATTTTGAAAATGAGCAATGAAATTTGAAATTAGTTCTGTACACTAGTTGAAACGCGAGACTCCCATAAAAAGTTCCTCTGGCCAAAGGTAATCAAATCGAACAACTCAAATACAAATTTTGTACCTAATTCAAAACCGTAAACATTTTTTTGTCTATTATTTATTGCGATCAGAAATAGACAAAAGACATTCGTTCGGGGCCCACAACGAATATTTTCGAGGTTTAATAAAAACCTCCATACGGAATTCTCATTAAAAATACCGCAGCTCATTTTCACAGTTCCTAATTAAACATCATTACCTAATTCTTAATTATGCAATGATGTATTAAAAAATGCAAGAGGAGAGTCTTTAGGATGTGTGATCAAGTCAAAGAATTGAAAGTATTTTCATGTTGATGCATGTGCAAAAATAAGTAATCGGAGCCTCTTCCGACATGAATAGATCAAGTATAAGAGAGCGCATCGCCAAGCAGAAAAGGGAGTGAGCGGCGCGGCTTATAGAGCGAAGGATTTTCCAATCAAGGTCTCTCGAATTGTTCTCCTTGAATAAGCGAGTCCTCGGGCAGGCACCTTCGCGAACGTCAATACACAATCGAATTTCGGTCATTGTGTCAACTCATGAGCAGAAACTAGGAAAGAGCGCAAAACTCGGTTCGAGTTGGAATGCTTTCGCGAAATGCGTCACTCGTTCTCGATTCAGAAATAAAAGTGACTTCTGCCAGAAGTATGTGAGAACAGCCGCCCCGCGTCAAATGAAGAAATGAAATGGAGGAGAAGAAAAACCACAACCCTGATTCCCGGTTTATATCAGGATGGAATGTGCGACATTTTTAAGGTTACTGTCCAGCAGTGGAGTCAGTTCTTATCCGCACGAAACATATCAAACCTGCCCACCCAATCGGTTTTGGAATTCGCTGTAATAGCAAACGGAGTAACCAGCACCATAATAAACGGAATCAAATAGCTAATACATGATAAAAAAAATTCTTCGCAGTTTTGTTAACGAAAAGTTGTACGAATGCTGAAGAGATAACTCGACAGATACAGATGGGAGAGCTTCCCTTTTCGTTCCATCTTTGGCCAACTAGCTCGATGCTTTCCAAAAATACGAATACCTGTGCAATAAATGATTTTCGGCAATCATCATTTTTACATACAATAATAGATTCATCATAAAATTTTCCCTTTGAAGCACGTTTTTGAAAATTACTAACATTTTTTTTTCTCTTTTCATTCTTTTTTCCTTCAACCAAAGAAAATGAAGGTTGCATAAACCAGAAGTGTTTCCTTTCAAGACAACAACAATCGAAATCAAAGCTCATTATTACTCAGTAGGGGGAGGGAAGGAAAAAGAAATAAGCCATGTAAGGCGACGGTGAATTTTGAACAAGGACCAGACGATCTCAAGTTGGATCTGCCTTGATTGCAACTCCACCATTTTCCAATATAAAGGGAAGAAAAGCACCCCCCCTCCTTTTCCACGATGAATCTCTCTCTTCACTATTCTTTTTCATCTTCTATCGTACATTCGCGTTTATTGTCATTTCCCATTTTCCCTCATCGACCTCATCTCGAAGAGACAGAACAGGCGAGTCTCAAAGCAGAAGAAAATTCGACCAAGGAAGAAAACTCACCTTTAAGAAAATAAATTATAATAATAACATCAATACAGATCTGTAATTCTAAAGGTAAAATCAAATTATTATATAATTAGATACCACATGGACTTAGCAGACAAACAAGCAGTTTCGTATTAAATTGATTTTATTCACATTTTTAAAAAAAATGTCTGTGGTAAGCAGGCTACTATCACGCCTAGAACTCGTAACACTTTTGATTAAATCATTTTGACACATCGACAGGCAGATAAGACTCCCTGATTCGAAAAATCGGTTGAGAGAGATCCAAAACACTGAGACTCATTAAAATTTCAAAACAGAATTTTTTAAATGATTTAATTCGTGCTTGAGACATTAAAATTCTTATTTGTTTTCTGTTTCATGTCTCTGCGATTGTTTCGATGGAATCGAGATTCACTGGCAGAGCCCGAAATAAAATCAAAACAAATCCACCCAAAATCTGCGCATTGTGAAATTTCTCCTCTAATCAAAACTTAAAATCGATGGCGAAAATGTAAAGGCTACCCTTTCTCGACCAATGGGGGGACAGGAGAGAGTTTGTCCACCTGAGCACACAGCCGGCTGTTGTCTCAAGACCACGTGCTGAAAGCGAAAACGGGATCAGCTGTTTGTTTCCGCTCCGCACTGACAGCGCAACGCTTCTTTTTCTGCTCTGGTGAAAGAAAGGGATCGCATGGCTATTTTTTCTTTCCCCGCAAAACCAGAATCTATTATTATCGCCAAGATTATTCGAATTCCACATTCGGATGAATCAGCATCCATCCGTCAGTCCGACCGTAGTAAGTCAAAAAGTTAAAACAGTGAAATTTCGCACACCCGACTGCAGAATAATGAGACGAAATTCGAATAGGTTCGGGAAAAATTAGAGCACTGTTTTAACCTTTTCTTAAACGAATCGGTATTTTAAACTTCATAAAGGCAACATAAAGTCAATTAACTACACTAGAAATATAAAAGGCGATATTGAAAAAGCAAAGAAAAAATTTTATACGTCAAATTTTATAGTAACAAAAAATAAAAATGTAATAAACTTCAAAAAATTCGTTTCACTAAAGAAATGAGATCACTCAGCTCTAATACAATAGCAATAAACGGCTGCTTGTTTAACACTATTTTTTATTTCTAAATTTCTCGATAATTGCTTAAGAAAGAATAAAATAAAAGTGGCCCTACTTTTTAAAAAAAAAACAAAAATAACACTGGTTTGTTTCCAAGTTCTCGAACTTTTTTTTATCGGTAAAATAGTTGCCTTTATCTGGTTAAATCCAATACCCGATTGGGCGAATTACCGCTAGAAAAAATTTAAGTTTGATTGCTGTTGTGCACTTTTAGGATAATCCAACATTTGAATAAATAATTTACTTTTAAAACAACACACTGGGCATAAAATCATTTTCTATAAGACTAAGAAAAAGAGCGTAGGTTCCAGCCGAGCACAAAAAAAAAACTGCTTAAAACATTCAAATGCTCACCAAAAGTATCGAAATCTTTATTGGTCTCAATAAATGGTAGTAAACGTCTTATAAATTTGCAATAAGGATTCAGAAGAATAATTTCAGTTTTGTGACCGTACCTTTTTTAATTCGATCCGTACTTTCAAATCTCGGAATTTTGAAACATCAAGAAGAAATGAAATTAAATATTAAATAATAATAATAATGAAAGACATCTAAAGTTATCTGATAATAATATTTCAGAGAAAAGCAAAAAACAAACCCTAAAATACCATTATTATGAATCGGTGCGATAGCATATCACAATAATGCGATAAAAATCAATAAAAACTATCAAATAAAATAAAAATTTAATAAAAAAAAGAAAATTAAAAAAGAATTTCAATGTATAATTGGAGTTAATGTAGACAAAACGCAAAAGAAAATTTCGCATTGAAAAAAAGAAAAATCATACTGCTTTAAAAAACAGTATTTAGAAGGTATATACTGGCAATTACATATTAAACAGCCTTTATACCATGAAGTATTTAAAATGAAAAGTAATAAGTTGTTTCTGCCGTTAATACCCAAATAAAGATTTTTTTTTAAAAAATCTTAACACTAACAATACTAAAATCACTTGTCTGTAATATTAAATAAAACGAATGCAATGGCTTAAATTTCTTTACAACAATAAAATCATTGTTAAAAATTGTGTTCTAATAAGAAATTTGGAAACTTAAAGGAAATTAAAGAAAAAGTCCTATGAAAATGATATAAGGAAAAAGCTGATTTTTCCAACTTAAAGTTGATATAAAAAAGGTTTGAATGCGATAATATCCTTTGATGCTGTTGCCAGAAAATGTAAACATTTAGGTTAATTTTTAATTAAGTAAAAAATCTAATTACATTTTAATTGAGCAGTTACTATCTGAGAAGAAACCAATCTTTGAAATTTCAAATCTTCCATTTAATCAAAATTTTCCCATTTTTATATCAATGGATGAACTTTCTTTCAAAATTCACAAGAACTACATTAATAAAATTATCTATGTTGTACAAAATTCTTGAACGAAAAACAAACACTTTCTCTAAATAAATTTCTAATCAGAGCAAGCAGTAACTCAATTTATTGATATTTAACCTAGAATCAAAATCTGATTCCCAGAAAAGATAAGTTTCATTGAAACTGCCTCATATCAGTCTTCCATATTACAAATGAAAACATTTAAGTAATATTTCTTTTCTTAACTCATCAATGGCGACAAAATGACGAAAATTAAAAGCATAAATTGTCTGTTTTTGTTGTTGTTGTTTTATAAAGACAAACATTTAAATAGATTTCAACCGAACACTTTTATTTGTGCACCTAAAAAATTTAATTTCTTTCTTATTTATTTATCACTCATTAGTAATTATAAATATCATAACATTCCTAAAATTCATCTTTTCCTGAATTCATCACAAGATCGTGCCAACCATATGGAAGCAAAAACTGTACTGAATTAAATCATATGATATTTAGATTCGGGAAATTTTATTGTTTTTTTCCCATCAAAACAACCGAAATGCATAAAATTTCAAAACTATAGAGCATGAGGAAGTGTACATGAAATAGATTTCGGAGTTCCATCTTGGCAAATATGGATAAATTACAAGTTAAAAAGCAAAAATACATCTAAAAGTTATCGCTAAGAATTCAATCATCAATATGCATGACAAAAATTATACGAGTAATAATAAATTAGCATTCATTTCATTTTCGAGGACAAGAGTATTGATTCGACATGCTCAGCTGTGATAAAAAGTTTAATATGCAGCAAAAGTAGGCGAATCAGTTTCCTTGAATTCTAAAAGGCTCATTTATTGTTTGAAAGAGAATTTTTTTTATCAGTAATTAACACTAGCATTAAGAACATTTTAGAGCATGAAAACCAATAAAATTAAAGACATCAGAAAATTAAAGAAAAAAAAACCTCTAGGTTTATTTGGATTTTTTTTTCCTGGCAGGATTCTGTAATTCCGATCACGTTCTTACAGTTCCTGCTTCGGGACATAATCGAGAAAAGGAGAAAAACAAAACAGTCCAGAAACTCCCCGCCATCTTGAAAAGTAATGATAGGTCTAGCGGCAGAGTTATTGAAATTGACTTTCACTCTTTCCTTCGGAATCTGGGTCAGTGACATCGAAAGCTGATATCGGCCCTAATCCTCCGTTCTATTCGTATTCCAATATATAGGGCCCCAAAAAGGCTTACTATTTATTTTAAAAAATGAATGTAAAACCCAAAAGAGTATTCTCCTTCGTCAAATCAAAGTGGGCACTCTTCGTGCCTACTACCGCAATTAAGATCATAAGTTTTTGATCTCATTCGTTTAATAATATTTGAAACAGAAGCACAGTACTTTTGATAAATTTACAGATTTGTCACATTTGATTAGAATGGTTTTATCGTTCATAAATTCACATATTTATAAATAACAGATAAAATTACACAGTAATATTAATAGAAATCTGCATAGTTATCAATATAACTACTTATTTAATCTCTTGAACTTTATTCCACTAATCTAAATATCTTCATTTTCGTGATAAATGTGTGACGTCTTCAAATAAGTGACAATTATAAAACTCTAACGAACTAAGTTCCCCACGAGAAAAAAACATATTGATAGCTGAAGAATTTAGTGAAAGCAAATGAATTTAGACATCTGGAATTACAGCATTCGAGCTAAATGAAAATGCGTCCGTGCTGTATCTACAAAGGCCCAGGTCTCAATAGATATGAACTACAGAGTGTAGTGCCGTATGGACAAAATAGATAAGTGATAAAAGGAAATAGACATGTGTTTGGAAAAGCATCAAAGGAAGGAAACAGGCTTGTCATTCTCAATAGATAAAAAACGCCCATCATTCAGAACGACAACGAGGGGGAGGTCCGGATACTAATGACCCTTCTTTCATCTGGTGGTCGCATCAAGGAGGTGGTTTTCAAATCATGGCTTGATAATCGATGTTTTCCCTTTTCATTTGATTGAGAATATATCTTAGGTCAGATGGCCAAATAAAAAATTGGGAAATGTGCTGATTGGTCGTTTGTCGTTGGAGACCGGCTTAGAAAACCCAAATGAAAAGGGAAAGAATGAGGAAAGAAAAAAAGAGGAGACAACGAGAGATAAAAGACGGAAGAAGCCGGCTGATAACTGTGCAAGCGTGAGTGTCAGGAGCATTGGGAATTTCATATGCAATTCTCCGGAGAGAGTTTTGCATTGTATTATATTCAGCCTCTCACTGCAGGCTGAGCCCAAGTGAAGTTCATCTGAACTTTCGCGAATCAAATTTGGATCATCTTGTGGACCGTCCCGTCCCGTCGAAAGTGTAAAAGCTTATCTGAGCTTTGGGAGAACTTCAGTTATTTTGACAAATTTGTCTTCTGGGATGATCTTCCAGCGAATTTCCTTGAACTCATCAATTTATGATTTCGGCAAACCCAGCAGGTTAATTGAAAACAGTGGAGAAACCCTGAACCTCGGGCTGGTTGTTGCGAGAGTTTACGAAGTATTCCGTCTTATCTGCTCATCTCTGGGAGAATTTTCTTACTTATCTGAAACACAGCAACTTCCCCTCGTGGAACTCTAATTTAATTCTACTTCATTATTTGTGAACAATTAATCAAGAAAGATGTAACTGTGTATAGTATATGTGTATTGTAGATGGAAATAAACTATGGTTTTAATTATTCTGCAAACTGATTTTGCTTTCTGGCGCCACTAACTAGAAACCCTGACCCAAGACGTTACAAATGACAACAATAATGTAAGTATTAGCTTTCCTATTCATGCAACGATAGTCCGCTGCAAAAATATGAACGCTAATAGTTACGGATTAATTTTCCGTAACAATATATAGAAATACACCTTTGTGATAGAAGATGCAATGAAGGCACACTCCTTCTCCCCCCCGCCTCAGTTATATTGCAATGCCAGCCTGTTTTAACGAGTAATTGACGGTTAATGTTCCAAAACATTGTCGCGAGTGCACAAGTATTTCAGAGATATGATCCCTCATGAAGCAAGCAAAAAATTCTACAATTTGAGCCTACAACAAGTGAAATTGAGAAAAAGCGTTCACTGATGTCGCCGGGTGGAGTCGCTGTTGCCACCTGAGTGTCAGGAAGAGATAGATATGAGTTGAGTTAATACTAATCTTCTGCAGAAGAGTGAATGTGTGCTTTAATGTCTGCGAACAAACAAACAAAAATAAAATAAATTTCGCCTACAAAGGCTACACAAATTTAAAGTCTTTTTGTCCTAACATGGAAAGCAATAGCTATTATTACGGGGAAACACAGGTTGGAAAGAGCATTCCAGGGCACTCCCCCAAATGAAGGTTATGATACGTTCGCAGAAAATAACAAATGCAGGAACTGAAAGGAATAAATTAATTTCTAAAATAAGAATAAAATTAAAGAAGTGGTTAGGTGAAATGAATTGGAGGGAGTGTCTAACACAGTGAAGAGAAATAAATATACAATTAGTTTGGTTTAGTTATATTAACGTCCCGTTTTAAAGCTTTGAGGCAAACTTCACGGTCAGATGACGATGATGACACTTGAATTGGTTTCAACCTTTTTTAAGCTTCCACACCACACCAGCGGGAGGTCGTTTGCCCCGACGCCTTTAATGCTCACCATTTTTTTTTGCCATGGATATTAAACGACGGTTCTCCGATGGAATCGATGCTCGAGCCTGAAGACCCCCGGTTCCGACGCTGAAATCTTACCGACAGGAGACCGCGGCCCACAGCGTGCATTTGAAATTTTCATCTGTTGTGACATAAATTTCCTATGTTGCCCCGAGAGCAACACGTCGACCTTCATTTATCCAGCTTGCTCTATTTTAAGTTATTTTATTCACATGTATTCCATTATACAATGCTGGTGATTTCAAATTCCAAGCATGTAGCTCGTTGCCTTTTATAGTTCCGACCCTTTTAAGTTAAAAAAAAAGACATTAATTTGTAATAAAAATTACTGACTAATTTATTCAAACTCCTCAGAAATTAAAACATTTGTGAAACTTTTGAGCAGCAAATGAATTCAGGGGGGGGGGAATTGTGTTGTCTGGATGCCACCGAGTCAATCAATGTCTTTTTCTAAATATGTTTATGCCTGAGAATCTGAACAGTTCTCCAAAGAGGACCTTCTGCATACAGCAGCACCGAAAGGAGCGAAATCCAGAGAAGAGAGCGGGCGGCGCCGTTTTCGGGTTTCATTTGCTGGTCTGGATTATCGCGTTGGAAAACGAAGTCTCTCTGCGTTCCGAACATTTCTTTTTCAATGCATTGCTGAATTTCATCGACTCTCACTTGCATCGTCCAGGATGCGAGTGGCGAGAGCGAGACGGGCGGTTTCGACAAGTAACGCTTCCAGATCTGCATCTAAAATTTTGTTTAGTGGTGGTTTTTTTGGCGTGGATATTGAACTCAACAATTCTAAATCACCAAAACGAATCTTTGCACGCCATATTAGATGGGCAGTGTTCGCAATAAATGTCTATCAGCAACTAGAGTGTTTCTGCCATAGTTTTCTTCGCAAATAAATAATGCAACATAACTTCTCATAAATTCTATTTGTTTGGCCTCTAACTTACATAATTTCTAAGTTTAGAAAAAATTCTATGTTAACCTGAGGTCATGCGCCGATTATTAAACGTTATTGCCAAATTTTTCAAATATTTAACGGCAAGTATTACCCTAATAGAAACGAAATGCCACACTTTTTTTTAAGCCCATATCTCATCTTCGTTTTTTTACTCTCTTCTAAGATTAATAATAACCTCTTATCTTCTTTTTAAATTCTGCACTCTGCAAAAGAGAGTGTCACCAAAAAAACGTGTGTCACGTGTACGTGTGTCACCAAAAAAAAAAAACTTGGACCTTTCGCACACATTTGATTTGAATCAATTAGTGACAAAAAAAGTCTTTGTTAACTATCGGTTGAACAAAAAATCAACGGTTTTTTTGGGGGGGGGGCAGAAGCCAGAGGAAGCGTGTCTGTGTTACTTCAACGGTTTATATTGTCGTCGAAGGCTTTACCAATAAAAATCGTTATGCACGCAAAGAGCTTTGAGACAAGAAACACTTTTTTTTGCGATATTTATCGATGGGAATTGAAATCTGGTACTATACCATTAAAAAAACGACAGTAACGGTGAAACAAACATTGACTACTCTACTCTTATTTGCTTCTGTGTCAAATCGTTGCAAAAATAAAAACCAAAATAGTTCAAATCTAGTGAGTCAGTCTACCCATAAGGATTTTATAAAAATTTTAACACAGAAATTATAAATTTATGCAAATAATTCTTTCGAATATCGATTCATCTTTTCGTCTCTCATTTTTGCATGTTTATTATTTCATCCCTTTTGCTTCATCAAGAAATTATATGTATACAAACACATTTATGTTTGTGTATTCTTTAACAATATGTATACATAAAAAATTATTGTGATAGTTAATTATTGTTAAAAAATAATTAATTATTTGTCACGCTGGTAAAATTTAGTATTTAATTTATTTATATAAATTAAATGCTAAACTACATATAAATAATTTTTTTGACATGTTATGCAAAAGTTAAACAAATTTCACAGAATGTACACAGAGTTTTTCGATGGAAGGGATTTTTTTTCTCCTTCAATTTCAAGACCTTCGGCTGAGATCGGGAGTTTTTCTGTGTTTTTTGTGAGGATCGCATAAATGTGCACGAAATTCTTTTATCTAATGGGGAATACAATTTTGCGAATCTGGTTGAACTAAATCTTGATAATTCATTTATAGGAAATTTCTTCTGTGACCTATTCGCTTGATATCCTTAATTGACGATCATTTTACTTAATTAAACACTGGATTTCGGATCTGGATATGATTATTTAGCCAAATACGGCTCTTGCTCAACCCCCCCCCAATCCAAAATCCCGGACATAATTAGAAGGAAGTATCTTGCGACATTCCTCTTAAAGGGATAGGATTTTAGTCTTCCAAAACCTCAGGTGAACCACCTCCAGCCACTGACTCCTCCCCTCTCAAATCGCCGGGGAAAGAGCCCTTCGCGGCAACTCTTGCATCCTGATGGGGCTCTCGTACAGTGACAAAAAAATGTGACCTCTTTGAGGCAACGACCTTAACCTAGAAAAGCATGACCTTTACCTGTAACCTGCGCCTGAAACGGAACAAAGTCTTTGTTGGAATACTCACGCACGCACACACACACACAAACATACAAAAAAACTAGAGAAAGCGACAAAAAAACTTCTGAACGCTCACCAATAATTTCAAGCGAAGGTTTATTGCAAGGGGCTCGTCAGCTCAATAGTATCGTTTTTTCCTCTCTCGTGTCTCTGTTTTGGTAAATCCGGGTCCAGGGAGGTTAAAATGAACTAATCGGACCAGGAGGGGCGCCGGAGAGGGCTGCGCTGAAATCGGTGTCAGCAGACGCACGAAAATTCACGCAATATCTATGGCAAGATTTTATGAAAGGAACGAATAAACGGAAATCAAGCATGTGAATTTCTATGCGCAGTGAGGAACGGGAGATGAGGTAGAGAATTGTAAGATATGATCACTAGGAATGGACTTCCTTAGCCATCGACCCATCCACAAGATATTTGAGTAAGTATGTCTGTCCAGATTCTAATGCCCTAATACCGAAAGGCATCTCATTTCTCTCGATGGCCAGGTGTATTCTTCTGAAATAAGTATTGATCACGTTCAAATTTAATAATATAGGACAGGCTCTCATTTACAATATGTATACAAGATTATTGTCGACTTCCTGGCACATAGGTATAGCGTCTTCCTCATGTTCTGGGAGTCCTAAGTTCGAGTCCCGGTTAGGGCATGGTTGTTCTCCTGCGTGCTATCTGGGAGATGTGTGAATGCTCCCCCCCCTGTAAAAAGGGGCTGTGCAAGCGAATGCGTGATAGAGCTAAGTCGGTCCTCTAGATATTTCTAGGTGCCCTGGTCCTTGTGATTAACAGAGGCTGCAATCTTTCCCCATCCAGTCATGGACCCGGTCTAGCACTGCTGGTCAATGGGAGCGTGCAACAACAATACAAGATTATTAGTTACACATTTCAAGTATGAGTTCTTCACATTTAAAGATTAGATATAGAGTATGTCACGGCTGAATACCTGGGGGACATATATCTGATCAGACTTCTCCCGTTTTTTATTTGGAATTTTATGTTCGTAAATTAATTCTTGGATTACCTGGAACAAATCCAGAATTTCCAAGGACCTCCCTATTACGAATGGCTTCTAGGCTGCCAGGGTCCATCTTCGCATGAAAATCACATCTGAGAAAGTTATGCACTATTGAGCGAAACTCAAGCAACAGAGTAATTTTCATCATGCAACTATTAAATAACAGAAAAGCGACCTTCGCAATCACTTAAGTGGGGGGACCCGTGGTGATGAACGGAAGAGCGCAACTCCACATTTTTGAAAGAGGATCGATGTCCAGAGGTTATCACTGTGGTGAAGTTATCTTCCCTCATATATTCCTATTCCATGGGTGTCGATTTCGCGTTTATGGAGGCGATGATGAACAATCACAAAGGTTTCTTACTGAACTTCAAGACGCCAAGCACTTTTTAAAAATGAATGTAGATACACTTCGAATGGATTGGCTGGCTCTCCGCCCTCCTCTTTCTTTATTGGAGATTGAATATTTGGGGAGATGTCTGCTGTGCGACCGCATTCTCTGGAAACAGATGAAGAGCATATAGATTTGTTTATTAAAGAAAGGATTTCTTGCTTCAAAAATTGTTACACAATATTATTTTATTTAACAGATTATAACCATTGTGGTCAGGAGAGGTTTTACTAAGGTAATACTAGGCGCTTTCGCCCTGAGATACTGTTTTTCACTGCTCATAAGGACCGTTTCTGCTCTGTTCCCTAATGAATTCTTACTAGTCATTTTGTCTTATTAAATTTTTTCATACTTTTTTCACTTATGTTGTCTCTCTGTAGTGTGAATTTCATGTTGTGTGCTTTCAACTGAATTATATCGAAATCAGAAAAGTTGCTCTCACTTTGTAAGCATGTGACACATTCGCGGAGATTCGTTAAACGAATACGATCCAACACATGTGACATATCCTAGGTGGATTCGGTTTCACATTTCAAAACGCAACGCCATGACACTTCCACCAGAATCTCAGGCCAAGTATATACCGGGTGGCCAGAAATAAAACACCCCTACTCTGACCTCCCTGGATATCGAACTACTCAGTGTAAAGGCTTGAAAATTTGTGGACATACTATTCAAAAAATGGGGAAACGGATTTCACGAAAAAAAATTTAGTTCCAGAAATCACCGATAGGTGGCGCTGTACCACTGGACGTATGCTGAAAAGACACAAAAACACGTTTTAAACACATTTTATTTGAAAGTACCAAGCATACATGAAACAAGGACGTTATCGATGCAGGGAATGCTGCTCAATATGGTTCCCTTCCTGAAGATGTAAAATGTGAAGTCTGTGGACAGCTTGTTCAACTGCGGATCGTAACTGGTCATCTGAGATGCTTCTCACAAATCTGATAACCTTGGCAGATTTGAAAGAGACTGATACTCTCTTTCAAATCTGCCAAGGTTATCAGACGTTCTCGATAAACAAGGTTTTTTAAGTGTCCCCAAAGCCAAAAATCACACGGATTAAGATCCGGTGAACGAGATGGCCAAGTTGTCGGAAACGCGCGACTGATTATTCTGTCAGTGGTGAAATGTTGGCGAAGAAACTGTTGCACAGGGAGTCCAATGTGTGGAGGTGCTCCATCTTGCATAAAAGTAATGGTGTCAAGGCATTGGCGCTGCTGCAAATGGGGTACAACAAATGTTTCGAGCATCCTTTTGTACCTGTTGGCCGTCACGGTACATGTCTCAAGGCCATTGGAAGTAACCTCTTCGAAAAAGAACGGTCCAAGGATGAATGTGGCTGTGAATCCACACCAGACTGTAACTTTCGGTGAGTGGAGTGGAATCTCTTGGAAGGTACGGGGGTTTGTCGTGTCCCATATGCGACAGTTATGGGTGTTCACTGTTCCACTGAGGTGGAAATGGACCTCATCGCTCCACAGAATCTGCCACGGCCACGATGCATCCACTTCAACTCTAGCAAGAAATGTCAATGCAAAGGTCAGTCGCATCTCCCTGTCTGTGGCCAGCAATTGTTGATTAGGGCGGATTTTGTACGGGAAACAATGCACCATTTTTCTGAGTACGTTCCACACTGTGCTATAGGGAACACCCAAGTGTCGTGACACTGCACGTGCAGTACTGCAGCCTAAAACATTATCCATTGACTGTTCAACAATACCGGTGGCAACATCTTCAACGACATCTGAACGAACCGGTTTGCGTCCTCGACCAGGCTGAACTCCAAGATGTCCAGTTTCCTCGAATCGAGCGATCATTCTCCTGAGAGCTTGTGGAAGCAATGGTCCCTTACGCAAATCCTTAAGTCGGCGAAACTCTCGAAGTGCTGCTGGAGCATTTCCTTTATTCTCGTAAAACAACTTCACAAGCAAAGCGCGTTCTGGCAGCGTGACAGCCATCACTAATAAGAATGACATTCCCCACCTTTTAACATGGCTTCTAACCATGCTTTATGCAAATTTTTCTGGTTACAGTATGAAATTGCAGTTACAACGGGAGTTCTAGCTTCTTTACTATTTTTATTTTCCATAAGGGGCAGAAAAATTAAAAAGGAAGCATGGAAGCATTCCATTCCGCATAAACATTTTAATTTTTATTATTATTTGTGTCTTTTGATCATAGTTCCAGTTGTGCAGCGCCACCTATCGGTGATTTCAGGAACTAATTTTTTTTTTCGTGAAATCCGTTTCCCCATATTTTGAATAGTATGTGTACAAAATTTTGAGCCTTTACACTGAGTAGTTCGATATCCATGGAGGTCAGAGTAGGGGTGTTTTATTTCTGGCCACCTTTTATAACAAAAGAAGGAAATTCCCTACATGATTTTTGAACAGAGAACTTACCCCCCTCCCCCCCCAGTCGTTTAAGAGAATTTGTATTCTAGGTATGTCCTTTGTTTTGTGATCTCCGTGTCTCATGGTAAAGGTGATGAAGTGCGGAAACCCTCTTTCCTCGATATCAATCAGCACTGACTGATTAAAAAAATGCTAAATTTCTTCATTGAGCAGCAATAATCAATCGAAAGACATCTCTTAATAACTTAATTTTCGATCTCTTTTTATCAGACGGTGGTAACTCTACAACCTACTCAATACTAAACAGAAATGTTTTTAGTTTTTCTGCGCAATAATCAGCTTTGTGAAGCAAATGGCTTCAAATAATAATTATTTTTTGGAAGCAAATTTTTATAATGCCAAAACCGCAAGGTCATAATTTATGGACACATTTAGTTAAAGGAGAGAAAGAGATGAACGTTATACCCAGGATTCTTAAAAGAACACACGCTCCGTCCTAACCGTCATCAGAGCTGTTATTCCGTCATTTCCGAATCACTGAAACGACGCTGATGAATCGGCAACAATAAATGTCGTTTAAATTTTACATCGATGCCGTGACGGCTGCTTGCGTGGTTCCTGGTCCTCATGAAGTTTTCGACCCTTTAAAAGGAATTCCCTATATTTTTGTTTCAACTTCTGCCAAAGAATTTTATAACGTACCTGATTCTCCTTATTGTGCAACAGCGGTGAATGTACAGTTTACAATATTCTATGCCTTGTTTTATATAATAATTAGCTTCTTGATGAAGATGATGTCGTGTCCTCTTTTTATCACGGAAAGAGGAGTGCAGTAGTTTCTGAGGGTATGGACCCCTGAGCACTTGAGGGTAGAAGTCTGACTTATAGCTCATAGGCGATGAAACACACACACACACACACACGCTTGTTCAGCCCCTTTTTACAGGGAGGCACATTCACACATCTCACGGATAGAACACAGAAGAACAACCATACCAGAACCAGGGACTCCCAGAACGCGTGGAAGACGCGGCGTCTCTGTGCCAGAGAGCCGGTAACTAGTTTCTTAAAAAGTAATCATAGCATTGAATTTTCAAATAATAATTCAAGAAAAATGTTAAATTTAAAATAGACAAAATTTAATTTTATTTAATATAATAAATTAATGTTTAAATATTGAATTAAATTTTTATAGTATTTTTAAAGGCTTAGAATTTCGGAAATACTGTTATATATTATATAATAAAAGTAGTACAACATTCAGTATTAAAAATATAAAAAAATAATATTACATTGTAGTATTATCAAATTCTTGAAAAACATTTCAGCACTACTGAGGGGCAGTACAGTAACGCTTTTAAATCAGAGGCAGACATCTCCCCCAAACCTTCTCGCATACCCTCCAATAAAATTGGCCCCCATCCCTCTTTTCGTAAAAAATGGCGGACTCCGAGGGAGACAAGGGACGCCTTGCATGGCACCGGTGTGCATTAGTTACAGCCAGCAATATTAACCTTTGGTGCGAATTTAGAATTTTTTCTGAATCTATTGTGCCATCCTTGGCGATATTTTTTTGGGCGATTAATCCTTTGAATGTGGTTAATAGAACAGGGAAAACGAATTAGTGTTTTAGACGCGTTTTTCTTCTTAGCCGATTGAAATCTGCTGAGAAAAAACGAATTAGAATTGCAGAAATAATCACACATAATTTATTTATTTATTTATTTTTGCTTTTTTTAAAAAAAACGGCGCTTACATACAGACCTACAGACGATCAACACCTCGTTAAATCTGGTTCAACATTTTATAAGTGTCTACACTAGAGATGTTAAATCGTGGTACCGAATTTTATTCAACTGGGCTCTTTTTCTCATCATGCTAATTTAAATTCGAACAGCCAGACGAACAGATTTCCTTCTGAACGGATTTCGATCAAACTTCCATAGAAATATACAAATTTGGTTTCAAAGGTCATGTGCTAAACTTTATCCATCTTGTGCGTTTTGAACTGTTTTGGTCAAAAACAAGCAGACATAATACGAAAAATGCATTTTTCGAACTCAAGGTCTAAAACTTCTGACGAATTTCGAAATTGAATTTTTTGAGCATTACAATATTTTCTCTGTACTTGGTACAAAAGAAAATAATTAAGGCATTTGGAAAATAAATTTATGCTAAAGAAAGGGAAGGGTTGTCGAATAGGTTTGCTTTCTTTTGGATGCACATTGTTTAGTTTTACTTTTACTGTTTTTTTTTAATAATACAGTTAAATAACTTATATGGCTGTCAAGTTCCTTTTTTTTTTTCACAAAATTAATACTTGGACAGAATAATAATATAGTCCACCTCAAACAGGTTAAATTTGAATTAAAAGTTTGGCAATGCATAGTTTTACCTGAACATTGAAAATATCGTAACAGTGATGTTCTATTGCTTACGGGGGAAAAACATAAAAATAATAAAATTTTTACATAGATTCTTTATAAGAGTGAAGAACTTTTGCAATAAAACACAATTTCAAAAAATTTCTTTCAAAAATAATATAGAGCAGTATAGCATAGGAAATATCTTAATATATATAAATTACGTGTCACGTTGTTTGTCCGCGATGGACTCCTAAACTACTGAACCAATTTTAATAAGATTTACACACCAGTTGCAGTTTTATCCAACTTAAAAGATAGGATAGGTTATTTTTCGAAATATCAATTAGTTTGGGAGAAATTAATTAAAACCCCTTAATTTCTGTGAAATTAAAACCTGTAATACTACTTTCCGTGTGAAACACGGCCTTTCGGAGCAGCGATCACCGATGTGTCCCGTTTCGTTTTGTAAAACCGAGATTTTAAAATTGTCATCGTTAAGTGTCCATTCAACTTCGCAGTGGAATCGGATGGACTTTTATCGTAGACCAAGGATGTATAATTTATTGTACGAAATATCGACGCAGAAATTAAATATCGATTTAAAAAAATGTCTATTTTAGCAAGTCTATTTCTTGAACGGTCCAGTAAAACAGACGCTTACCTGGGAAAATACAGATAATATGTTTCCTGAAAAACAATACGATGTAATATGCTGCAATACAATTTTAAAAAATCAAATTTCTAAAACTGAATTTTTGGCGAATTTTTTAACGAAAAGGCGAAATTTTGCTTTCATATTTAATTACACCGAAACTTTTCAAGATAACTTAATCAATTTGTTTTTCATAAAATTGGATAAATTTTTCAAAATCGTGTGAAAGATTGTAAAAATCTGTTAAACAATTGGGTATTTAAATTTTTTTATCATTTATTCATTTTTCCTCTTCAACATTACAAGTCTAATCCATTGATAAATAAAAATGGGAATATAATTTTTTTTTATAATTTGGCATTGCTTTGGCACGTCCTGATTAATTTTGAAAGCAATCCTGCAAAAATTACGCGTCTTACGAATTCATTCCAGGTTTTCCACCTCACATACTTCACCTGAAAGTTGGGACACCAGTAATGTTACTACGAAATCTTTGTCCACCAAAGTTATGCAATGGCAACAAACTACAAGTAACTAGACTTAATAAGTATGTAATCGAAGCTACGATAATTACTGGATGTGCTCTAGGAGCGTCGATTTAAATACCCCGCATTCCACTAATTCCGTCGGACTATCCTTTTGAATTTAGAAGAGTGCACTTTCCTGTAAAAGTTTGCTTTGCAATAACCGTTAATAAGTCACAAGGACAAACATTAAAAGTAGCAGGGATCGATTTAAGAGCAGACTGTTTTCACACTGCCAGTTTTATGTAGCTTGCTCCAGAGCCAGTTCATCAAGCGGCTCAATAATTTTAGGACAAAAAAAAAACCCAAAAATGTTGTATACAAAGAATTTCTTGCTTAAATGTAGGTATAACAATAAAATATGGGTTGCCTGCGTTTACAAAGAAAACCAATACTTTAAAAAGATCGTTAAGGACAGTTAAGGATCTGTTAAGGACAAGGGCATATATGTATAAGGAGTCCAGGAACGCCGGGAACCTGACAAAATGTGAAAAAAATTATAGGTAAAAATTAATTATTATAGGGGATTTTCGTAACTAAGTGCACGAAGCACTGTTATTCCCCGCTAATTCCATTACCCGAGCAATGCCGGGTATGGGAATGCTAGTCTTATTATATATACATGTTTTACTCATATTATCTTGTGAGCAGGATGACCAAAATAATTTTGATTCGATTCGGACCAGTTTCAAAATCCCGGCAGATTTCGCAATGGTCTATACAACTTAGAGGTTCATTTTTTCATACTCCTCCCTCACACCTGAAGATGGCCAACTCAAACTAGGCGAATCGTCACCTCGCCATTACGAGCGAGGTAGAAAGAGCGTAGAAATCTTTAGATGGTTGTAGAGGTGTAGAAGTTAGGGACCGAAAAATGACTTCGAAATCTAACCTCTACCCTTTTTTAATGTTAACTTGTAGCATTGCGTCTCCAAAATCGCGTGGGTTGAATTCCATTCTAACTTCTTTCGTTCTTATAGATCCAACAATTACAGAATTGAAGAAACTTCATGAGGGACAAATTGAATCAGCCTTTTCCTTCTATTTAATCGACAAGGCTTATTATTATTGTTGTTATTGCTGTTTTTAATTATTGCAGGCCAATCAGGGTCCAATCAATCTTGTCCCAAAATCTTTCAGAGATACTTATTTCCCATTCTCTCTAAGAGAACAATGACATAGCTATGATAGGTATTTATTGTCTTCTCTATTCTTGGGGAGAGTAGAAAATACGCTTCCATCTTTGCTTATTTTTGATTTAAACACTCATATAAAAAGAAACAAATAATCCGAATAATCTTAATAACATTTCATCACATGATATCCAATAATATTTCAATCTTCCCTTCCTAAAAGTTTATTCTAGATCTAAAACGTCTCCTGTTGCCAAGGGAGGGGGAAAACAGGTGTCGTTCTCCGAGAACTGTTGGTAAGGAAGCCAGATTAAATTGGCAATATCTGTGTCATAGCTCGGAATTAATTTTTAACTCACCGGGGCTAATTAGAGGAATAAACAGGTGCACTAAGATAAACAGTTTTCCACCCCCGGCTGAAGATAAAAAGACAGAAACAAATATCCATGAATAAAAGAAATTCGTGAATTTTAAGGAGTCGTAAAATCCGCTGGACAAACGTTCGCAGATTGGAATAACTTAAAAACTAAAAATACATTCCACTGCAGACGGGGGCAAGTTATTTTTTATGCAATAGGCATGCTTTCTATTACAGCCAAACAAATGAGCATAGTGGTTAACAATATGAAAAAAAGAAAGAGAGAAGCAGACAATAACACTCCCATTTCGAAACTGATATTTTGAACGTTTGGAGCCCATGTTCCATTCACTGTTTTTAGAACAATTTGGAGATTTGAACTGCAAGTTATGTATCCCGTAAATTCTGTTTTGGCGACAAAGGCGTAAAATCACTCCTCAAGCCTTCCTGTACAAAGGAAAACTTCTTTCTCTTTTAGTAAATGACAGATTTCTAAAATTGCTTAGAATTTAAGAACATCGCTGAATATTTAATACAACATCTTCCTCCAGGTTTAATCAACTTCTCGATTTATCTGCTTTTCGATTTTATTCACATCCCCCCTTTTCTTGCAGAGTAAGCGTATTCATTTTTATTCGGTCGATATTGAAGAGATCCCTCACTACTCCCGACATGTTGAAGAGACGCTGGTTTCGATCTCAAAAAAATATCGCGGGATGATCCGTTAATAAAAACATTTTTGGTCTACAGAAAACTACGAATGCCTTTTTTCGTTTTATTTTAATTTCAAAAATAAATTATTTAATAGAAAATAAATTATTTTATTGCAAATTAATCGTTACAAGAATACATTAAAAATAACAAAAATATTAAGCACTTTCAGAAGTATATAAAATTAAGTTTTTAAATATGAATATAAAGGTCAGAACTAAGTTGTATAAATATGTTCAATTTGTTGCAGATATTATACCTAATATCTGCAACAAATTGAAATTTTAATAGCGTTTTTGATAGAATTTAGTATTTAATAAATGTTTAGAAATTTTCTTTCTTAGGATGAAAATTGTGGCTTCAATTTTTACAGAATATATGCAAGAATAGTTTTATTTATTTATTTTTTTGATGTCCCTGGTATTTGTTTTTAACACTTTTATGTGAAACGATTTGCCACCACTATTATTATGGTTATCTAACTTTCAGTATTCACTTCATAATTTACTATTAAAATATAGTATCTTGTGAATTCATTTTTCGAATAAAATTGAAGTAAATAAATATATTATCCTTTAATCAAGTTCTAAAAACATTAAATCCAATGTCACTTAATCGTATTTAGCCTTAAAAAATTAAACTGAAAGCAAATTTAAAAAAAAAAAACAATGGCTTCCAATAGGATTAAGAAGAAACAGTGTCTGAATGGGTAAGAATATTTATGTCCCACTTCTTAAACTTGAAATCATTCCTCCAAGTGAAACACTCTTAAGAAAGAAAATTCAATTAAATTCTTTTACTGTTTGATTTTACATTAAAAAAATCTACTATAGTGTATTTCAATCGAAACCATAAAAATTGCTAAATTTCAGAGCATTCATCCTTCAGGAAGAAATTAAAAAAAAAACTGATTATAAAATTCTATTTTACATATCGAATGAAAGCGTGCTATTAAATCAAAGCAGTCAGGAAATGCAAATGAATGAGGATTGGAAGAAATGAAAGATACTTTATGAATCTTTTTTCGCACTAGATGTGCTTTACATTGTCCTAGGGCGATTCTTTGATTAGATCCTTGAAATCGCTTCTCAAGGTCATGTTCCATTTCGTAAGGATGAGGGAATACCTATAAATTAGTGGGTTGTCATATGCAATTCCTTTTAGAATCTTGTCTTAAAGAATTACAAGAAATTTGATATGAATTCTTTAACACCTTTAAACAACTTCAGAACGTGCTGAGAAAGGATAAACTTTTTTAAAAACTATTTTCGTAAAATAAAGTATAAATTACAACGGCAACTTGACAAAAGAGGGTTTTTCTCTCCTTAACTCGGCTCCTTCGAACATCATATTGAAATCAGTCGAATTTATTTGGTTCATTCGAAGTCAAAATGGAAAAAGGAATAAATATATACAGTTTTTTGACTGGATTTTTCTATTCATTAAAACTATTTGAACCTTGTGCAACTACGTCCTCATCAGGACTTTTTTTCTTCAGGAGGAAAGCTTATTAAATTTCGATTGAACATTGCGATCAATAAATAAAGCACTAAAATATTTTTATCTTTGCACATATTAAATAAGAATTCTACAGCTTAATTTGAAGTGATATTCAAAGTCATATTCAGCTTATTTATTAACATTTCTTATTTATTCAAATAATTGCTTCTATCATAAAATAATTCTTATAATTATATTTATTAATTTTATATTTACTAAGAATGATTACATATTTAAACAAATTAATCATTGCAACATTTTTATTTAAAAAGTTGTGGTATCTGTGTTCACTCTTATACACTTTAAGATTAGATTAGTTTTAGAATTCGTTTTTTTTTCTTTGTTTAAAAAAAAAACGAATTTTAAAACTAATCTCTTCTTATTGTATGTAAAA
>JAOUZG010026747.1:1236158-1266000 GCA_026289955.1 Argiope argentata
ATACACAATATATTCTCCTAATATTCTCTACAATTCAAGCAATTGTAGAGAAATTTTTATTTTTATTGTTTTTAATTCGAATTCGTTTGTAATTCACATTTTTATATTTTATATATATATATATATATATATATATATATTCAACTAAAACTTTTTGGTTATAAATCAGATTCAAAAAATTTTCATTTTGGAAAATATGAATACATATTTTAGCGAAATCGAATGATTTTACTATACCCTATTGTTATAAATACTATTAAAGCATCAGAAGAAAAAAATGGGACGATAATGAAGCTAATTTGTCCCATTAAAACGATTAAATTAATTGCTGCATTTCCCAATTTCTGCGCTCTTACTTGGAAATTTCATAACAATTTTATTATTTCGTTACAATTTTTATTTTGTTATAACAATTTTGCCACAATTCAATTTATTGATTTCTTGGTAGAAAACAAATAAAATATATTATTGTGGAACGTGTGTCATAAGCAATAAAGCAAAATATTTTTTTCCAAATTTTTTTTAGGATTTAAATGTCAGTATCCTGCACCAATTTTCATGTTCGCAATTTCTGCTTTAAATCTAGAATTATTTGTCTTTAAAAATTAGCAGTAATAAAAGGATAGTATCTCAATACGATAAATTATAATTTCTTTTACACATTTTTTCAGTATTCTTATACAATATAGAAGATTGAAAGAAAAATACCCATGTGATTGGAGAACAAAATTTCAAAACTTCATTTTGATGAAGATGACATTAAAATGTCGACATAATTGTAAAAAAAAGCTTCTATTGTGTAAATGGACAGATATATCGAATATTTCAGACGATAGGAGATCAAGTGCTCATCCATAAAATATTTTTAAAAAAAATAACATAACAATTCGTGTTTTTGATAGTCCATTACATCTTCCAATATAAATAAATATTCTAAATAATTGGAAACTAAGTGAAAACTTATAATTTTAAATTTTAAAAACGATCCCGTTCTCAAATTCAATACACAAAGAAAGATATGTTCTGGCTTGTTTAGTTTGGGCTACTCTCCTCCATCAGAAAATTCTGAATAGAACATGTTTAAAAAAAAAACCCAAAAAAGTCATAATGCGGCTGATTACTTTATAGGAAAGAAATATTTTCATTCATTTTTTTTTTTTTTTTTTTTTTTTTACTTTTCACTTTCTAAATAAATCCAGAAAGGGTTTCTAATCATCGAAAAGCTGCTCCGGTTGTCAGACTTCGTCAAGTTAGAAAAGCATTTATTTCGAGTGACGTTTTACTCTCTATGAGCGTATGACAACTCAAAACACCAGACGCATGAGATTGGATGTACAACTTTTGCACCAAAACTGCAGGCATCTAAAAAAAATGGATGAAATTCAAATCATTTAAAAATCTGATTGCTTGTATTTCCAAGCAAAACAATTCGAGCAATTAACGATTTAAAAGTGAGACATTCTGCGTATCGTTTTACAATCGGAACCGAAGAACCGTATCGAATCAAAGGTTTGACTTTCGATTAGCGTCCATGTAAACGCTGCATCGCACAAAAGTAAACAAATGAATTCGCCGCCGATATGAAGAGCGGAGATTTGTATTCGAAAAGAGGAAAGCTTTCGCCAGGTAAGCAAGAGAGATTGTTTGTCCTACCTTGTGGGGTGCTTTGAGTATCCTGTGCACTGCGGCGATCTGATTGATGAGGGGGATGTTGACGTTGAAAGTGTACTGAGGAGGACGCGCGGGTTCGGGGAAATTAGTGGACGCCGAGAAAGGGTCGATGTCGTTCAGGTACTGAACCCGACACGTTAGAGACGCCATCTTCCTATGACAACCTGCTCCCCTCGACGGCTCGCGCATCGCTCCGGACTCTAGGGTTGCCTGCGCCAAGCAGAGCGCCAAAGTGACCCAAACAATCACTCGCGCCGCCAACGGAACACCTGACGCTGGTTAACTCGGTAACGCAGCCATTCTAAAATATGGGCCCCGAAGTGAGACGTCGCAGCTCCGGCATGGCATGTCCGTTCGGATTTATCATGGCTGCTTGATTTCGCGTGCAAAGCAGTCCGTACGACCTAAGACGCCTCTTTGATGTTGGGAGGGAGGACACTGGCGCGAAAATAATATGGCAATGAGCCTGTTTCGATTTAATTTATAGCTGAATATAACGGGTATTTTATACTTCTTTCATGTCCGGGACAATGATCAATATTTAAATGTGTAAAGTTTGGCTTGTTCCCCCTCCCCTTCAGTTTTATGTATGTAGTAGAGAGTGACTAAATGGAATTGCTCAGGAGTCCTTCGATTTTTGTTACTAACTTTATGTAAAAATATCGTTCAAAATTTTAATTTCTTTATAATTCGGTAAAACATGACATTTTTTAAAAAATTTAAAACTTTATTTTTATTTCTGAATTAAATTCTTCGGTTAAATTCAACTATATCTTTTGTCCTCCGTGGCCAAAAGTGAATGCTAAACACTTAATTTATTTAAAATCTTCCCTGGTATATAATGGCATTATTACCGGCAGAGTTTGAAATGTGGCATTCCACAGAATACTTCGCAACGTATGGAACGATTAATATGTACATGTTTCCGAGGCATTTTATAAAATATAAAGGAAGTGAGAAATCGGCGAAATTCGAAGCACTTCTCAAATTCGTTTTCAATATCAAATTTCAAAATAAAATTAAGTGTAGTTCAAATTAGAACTGTTTTCTTTCTTGATGCAACAATTAAATTGCTTTCTTAATTTTTTTTTTTTTTGCGTGTAAGGAAATAGGATAAATTTGCTTTTTTTTACATCTTTATTCATTTATTTATTTTTACATATTTTGAATAAAATATTTTTTTAGTGACAGTCTTTCTTTACTTTTTTTAATATCTGCATTTTTTTAGGAATAAATACCTTTTAAAAAAACAAATCTTATAAAATAAATAAAATAATAAATCTTGAATAGAATGCCCAAGTATGTCTAGACATCCTTCTATATCCAATGCGTTCTACTATATTCAAGGCCCAGAGATAGTACTTAAAAATTCTATTATTTCACAACTTACCTAAAAAACGCTAGGCGTTTATTTACACGTTCTAAATAATGTAGATGTTTTATTCATTGCCGGTATTAGTCTCCCATTATAAGAGAAAGAAAGAACAATGAGAATCAGTAATTAACTCATAACACCCAACATTTTCACTATTTAATCCGACAGCCGAATAAAGGACAAAATTCTTTTAAAAAATTTCAGTTGAAGGCTATTTTTCAAAAAAAAGTAATCTTTGCAATTTGCCATTTCACATTGGCTACTTGGATTTCATGAACGATTTTCCTTTCAGTTTGTTTTCTCACTTTTGAACAGAATAACTCGACATTTCGATTTTTTAGCAAATCTAAATGTATATATTTAAAGAAAAAATAAAATACGCTAATATTTTCAATTATGATAAAGAAAATAACATAATTTAACTACAATAATTTGATCAATATTTATGATTTTTAAAAATCAAAAATAATTGCGTTTTATTATTTTTCAATTACTAATATTAAAGAAAGGGGGAAACATACGTAGTCAGTGTTTCGTGATTTTCAAATTAAGGCTGAACATTTCACGTGGGATTTGAGTCCATTATTTCATAAAACGTCAACTATATATTGATGCAAATTTCTCTTAGAACGATAATGAGCCTAATCTGGCAAACCTGCCGACTGAGGAAACTGTCAAACGGTTTCCAGGCGCAGAGCGGTCTGCGCTGCGCTGAAACAAAAAAAAAAAGCGTCCATTCTTATCCTCAAAATACTCTCACTTCCTATCCTCGGACAGTTCGAAAGAAATTGTTTTTTGATAAAGCAGAAATGTGGAAGAAAGAGTGCGAGAAAGGACCGCCAATATTCTTCTAAGCTCCAAAAGAAGAAAGT
Source organism: Argiope argentata (assembly GCA_026289955.1). Classification (NCBI taxonomy): domain Eukaryota; kingdom Metazoa; phylum Arthropoda; class Arachnida; order Araneae; family Araneidae; genus Argiope; species Argiope argentata. The sequence goes on from JAOUZG010026747.1 coordinate 1,240,077, forward strand.
AAAAAAAAAAAAAAAATAAACGAAGAGAAGTCGCCCTAGGTTAAACGGCTAAGTGAAAGTCCCAGGCGAACCGGTTTTTTGCAACAACCGCAAAAGAAATGCCGGTTTCGGAAAAAAAAATACTGAAAAAGAAAGAAATGGAAGGTGAAAGAAGAGGAAAAAAAGAGTAAAATTGGAAATCACGAATTCGCAACGTGCATCAAAGTAACATACAGCGACGCAAGGGCTCGTTGGATTGCATTTGTGCGATCTTCTCTCTCTCTCTTTTTTTTTTTTTTTTTGGAAGAAGCTGCTAGACGAACGTGATGTCAACAGAAAGCTGGGGGGGATGGAATGCGCATTATTATTCATTCATTTCTGGACGTTCTGATCCAGGCGCAATATTTAAAGTATCTTAACACCCGCTTAATGACATCTCTAGAGAAGGCGCACGCTCCCGACGAGCCACCGGAGATTTGAAGCACCCTTCTGTTTTGCAATCTTCTTCAATTTAACTTAGAATTCTTGATTTCTCTGAAGGTGGAAACGGGCAATGAAAGTTTTCTTTTCATGCTTCCGAGATTTTATTCAATTGATTGTGTTCCTGATGACGATGTAATATTTTAGCTTTTCCAGTTTATCATTATCAACTAATGGATTTATTTTAATTGTACGTTCGTTCCTATGAAGGATGGCATTTTGTATTGAATTTGAGAAGGAAAATTATTTTAGGATGCATTATTTTCATTTTTTTATTATTTATAGTTAATTTTTATATTAAGATTGAAATGAAGGAAGTAATTAACAAATGATTCTGTTCGTTAATAGATAATTAACTAAAAGCAACGTTTGAAAATCAAGCATACTATTAAGAAATAAAGTCACAGAAAATATCATAAGAAGAAACTTTCTAAATATTCACTAAAAATATGAACACATTATAAATCTGATTAAAATACCAATTGTCTCACGGGAATTCTTTTAACGACTCACGAAACTACAATTTTCTTTGGAAATCCCTATTTCTTTCTTCTTTTTTTTCTGATGCTGATTTTTTATTGCATGAAAGTTTTCATAAAATTAGAATGATTATGTTTTCGGCTTTCTCGCACGCTAACAAAATTCACTCATCGTCGTCTTTCAACGAACGGCGAAGAAAACAAAGCCTCCATTTCGGGTGGTTTTCTCTCCTGCCTCCATTCAGGGCGGTCAGTGGTTGGTCGCCGCCCCACATGCCGAATTCATTGCTCGAGAGTTTCATCCAATAAGCCCGAATGATTAGGCAAGGTGGCCTTTCTTCGTTCATGCGCGCATCATTGCTACATACATAAGTCAAACTTAAAATAAGATGAACATATTTTAATCACCAATCCTTTTATTATAAATGTCGACATTTTTAAAGTTATTTTTTCACGTTTTTTCGCTGTTTCAAAAAATATTCAATCTAAACACCTGCACTTGGTCTGGATGACGACCGACCGACCACTTTAGCACGAAAAGTTAGTAAAAAAGACTCATACAAACAGCTTCAGTGTTTACCATGAACATAAACAATGCCATGAACAAAATAAGAAATAACAAACATAAATACAAGCAGTGTAAGAAGTACGAAACCAGTCATTATTATAAATAAATCATAAAATAAAATAAAAAACAAATAAAGTAACAAACAGAAATATATGCGCAGAAAGTAAATAATTTGATAAATAATTAAACTAATACTGTAGAAGTGTCCAATGTAGCCACGGTTAACGTTATTATTTGCATTGCATTTTCAAAATCTACTAATCCCTAACCGATTTATTCAAATGTAAAAACAAATAGGTTTTTTTTTTTGCTGTGAACACTAACTACATCGTTTCAATGTTATCGATTTTCAAGTAAAGATTTAATGAAATCCCTCATTTTCAACAAGCACTGACGACTGACATTCGCGACATTTCTCACTTCACTTGTAAGGAAACATTTAGGGGTCCTTTTTCTCGCGGTATAGAGCTTTAATTCTTTTATCTGAACTACAAGGGACTGAGTTGGTTAGCCTACGTTGCCAGCTTCAGATTTAAATCTAAGCAACCATAAACTTCTAATGATTACGATTGCATTACTCAAAAAAAAAAAAACGGATGAAAGAAAGAAAATAAAAAGTGTTTATTTCTATTCTAGTAGCGAAATAAATTTGAAAAATTACCTAAAAGGAATCAATATAACTTTGCGGAGCATATTGAAATGTCACAGGCTCTTTCTTGCAAAATTACAGAAAATTGTTATCTTTTTGTGAACAAGATCAACTAATGCAGTGATGATTCAGAAGAGGATAAATGTATTTTTAAAATACCTCCAACGAACGCCCAAATGAATAGAATTTCAGATATTTTAAATTGTGGGCGACAATATCGTTCAACAAATAAAAAAAAATATGAACCATAAATATAAGTGTGTGTGTGAGAGAGAGAGAGAGAAAGAGAGAGAGAGAGAGAAATAATTATCGACAAAAAATATTAATGAATTTTTTCGTCGCTATTTTTTGATCGTCCTTAATTATAGTTTATAAGGTGTGTGCCGACAACGGCGTTGCTTTGGAAAAAGTTCCATTAACATTGTTATCAAATTCAAAATTTAGAATTGAAGAAACCTAAAAGAAATAAAAACATGTTCTGAAATAAACAAATGGAAAAGTAAGAAAAAAAGAAAACGAAAAGAGGTAAGAGCACACAAGTAACCCCACACAATTGACAAAGTATTACATTTTGAATAAAATAAAATGAAAGTAAAGTTAGGAGAAAGAAAGAAAGTAAGTAGGCAAATAAAATAAAGGTAAGTAAACTAAAATAGAAAATAAATTAAATTTTTTTAAAAAAGAAGAAAAATCAGAAATATTTGTAAGCAAATATTCACTAAGTAATTCATGGCAAAGAGGGTTCAGTTCAACACTTGGTGGAGGGGATAAATATGATCGACGTTCGCACACAATAGCCAGCTGGTTCAAGACTCCGATTATCCATTCTTTTTTACCTGTGGTGTCGGTAAAAGGTAGTGCCATCTTAATATTGCTTCAAATTGCTAGGAATGCATTGGACAAGAGTGTATGTCATCACAGATATTTTCACCACATCGGCATTAGCAGGATTTAATTTAAAACAGCGTAGATGTGTGGGACAAAGACTATGATTTGTAACTGGTTGGTAATGAGTCTTTTATCTGTGCGTCTGTGCATTTCAGCTCCATTAAATATTTCTTATGCGATTCCTTCCTTTTCTTCAAGATCCCAACATTTTTGTAAATCACTTTTTTGCTACCTTTTTAAATTTAATTTTGAAAGTTCCGCCTAGAATTTTCGAATGAACTTTTATATTAGGCAGAATAGTGGCATTTCTTTAAATATTTGCTGCCTCATTATCCGCTGCACTATGGCGAGTTTTTACACAATTCAAGGAGACGGGGCCATTCAGCAAATCATGAATTCCCTCTAATTCTTTTTTTTTTGTTCAAATCTTTAAAGAACATTTAGAAGAACTGTTAGTCTATAAAAATAAGGTGCAATTTACTTTTCTTAGTCTCTATCTTTTGTTTTATTGCTTTTTTTAAAGCAATGAAATTTGCTTGAAAAATTCAAGAGTGTAATGGTTACTGTCTGAGCACTCAAAAATAATAAATCTCGGGGTAATTTTAATTTAAACATTTAATGAACATAGACAGTTTTACATTACAAATAAACAAAGACAAACAATTAAACATTTACAGTTACAAAGAATATTAATGGGACAAGAACAATTTAGATGTTCACTCGAGGAAAGTCCGACTCGCTCTGGCGGAAGTTCTCTTTTAGGCCACCAGGAGGCTGCAAGGCGGGAATATAGCAGTCCCGCATTTACGGAATATATTATTCCACTACAAGAGTCAATTATTTATTTGGTTCAACAACACGACCCCTTATTTTAGATCCATCTGTAAAAATAGCCGTGTCAAAGTTCGGAATATCTCTTTCTCACCTCACCACTATAATATTTTCTGGGAGAATTCAAGTTAGTAAATTCCTGAGAAATCAGAATCTATTCCTAATCAGTTATTCAAGTTTGTGTTATGTCTTGCTGATACCCAAAAGCTCCGTTATCGCTAAAAGTACTCTCCTTCGGACGCTCGTGAGTTTCCTGAGTTTAATGTACAGTCCCAATCCATCAGGCAAAAACAGCGTAAAAGAGAATTCTTCAAGAGTTAACTTGAAGAGCAGTTTAAGAACTTTAATGGAGAATCCTTTTGGAATTGGTTAAGAAATTTTAACATTTCGCGCCAATATAACTAATGTGTGCTTGACCAATAACTCTGCTAATATTTTAACTTGTAGAGTTATTTGTATTGATTTATTATTGAAAGAACAATTTTGAGGGGGGAAGTAATCTTCCTTTTTTCAAAAGGCTTTTCGTATGCAAATTCTATTTTTAAATTCTTGTTTCAATTTACCAGCTTTGTAAGAACCTCTTTTACAATAGTTTTCATTGCATTTTATGCTTCCCTAATGCAGCCTCAAGACTGAAGGAAAGCCGAAATATTTATATATATAATTTATTATAAAGATGATTACGTGTTTATAAAACTAAATTGAAAAAGAAATCAGATCATAAAGAAGGTTATCAAGGCATATGATAGTCATGAGAAAAAGATGCTATCAGCATAGATTAAAAATAAAGTTAAAAGGACGTTTTTTGTTATAGTACTGAAAAACAACATTTCTTTAATTTAATTTAATTCTTTATTTATTTTGCATTTCCAGATTTTACATTTTTCAGATCTTTAATCGAAAATATATTAATGATATATTATAAATATGATTTATTTTTATAAATATCGTATTAATGTGGAATATTATTTAAAAATACTGATTCTTAAACAATTATTATTATTATTTAATTAATTAATTTAATTAATACTATTATTTAATTTAATCAATTAACAAATAAATAAATGCTAAACATTTCAAAATTGTCTTCTTCTTTTTTTTTTTTTTTCGAGAAAGGCATGAGAACGAAAAAAATCGATCCAAAAATTCAATTTTTACAAACAAGAAGCTAGCCAACTCAAATGAATTTGTATAAAAATCAATTCAAAATGGCGAGGTACCATATAACAAGTATTAAAACAAAACGAAAGGACCGAATTTCAAAAGATATCAAAACAATTAAGTTGTAGTTGAGTCATAGCAGTAGAAAAGTTTGTGATATAACGAACACAAACAAATCACTGAGTTTTCCAGTTAAAAGAAATCTATATACTCTGATCTGGTATGGTGTATAAGTTTGCGGAACCTGCATATTATCTATCTATATGAGGAAAAGGGCATTTAAAGCAAAAAAAGGAACAATTATCCGTACTTTGGAGTTTCACAGGATTACTGAAAAGTCAAATCACTTAGATTATCCTATCTTATTTAATTCAAGTCCAAAATAATAACAAAAAAACTGGAGGAGTATTATCTACCAAAAAAGATAAACATTTAAGAAATCGATACGAAAAATGGATTCTTAAAAAATTACTTATTGTACATAGATCGCATTATATAAAAATGATTCCAATGAAAGAATGTTATGTTCATTAAAACTTTAAAATTAGGCTTAGAATGATTTTTGTTTTGTATCAGTTATAAAAATTAGAGTCCAACTTTACTATAACAAAACCGATATCATCGAAACTGAATTTTTAATTTTTTAATGATGCTGAATATTTTTTATGGGTGTATGTGGATTCTTTTAATAATTATTTATTTTAAAGATCAAATTGCTCTTTTTTAATATTCTTTTTAATTATTGTTATTATCATACAGGAAAAATCACTATTTTTGAAAAAAAATATTATTAGATGAATATATAAAACGGAAATATAATTATAGAAAAAATATCAACCATTACTTTTTAAGCAGTGATTGCTCGGTGATAAGGTTTGAGCTTCGAATTAAGAAGGTTTCCGGTTCAAAGCGCAATTCCACCGAAGACCCGTCGTGTAAGTGGGTTTGCTACAAGTTAAATCCTTCGGGGTCGAACGGCTTCGCATTAGTGAGGCGTGCAAGCTTGGGAAGGGAGGTCAGTTCAGGTATTGTCATCACTTCATCTGACCGTGGTTCAAAATTACGAAGTGCATCCCAAAATAGTCCTAAGGTTTTTTTAAATGGTGTGTAGTTATAACTAAATCAAATTAAACAGTCATCCCAACCCACGAAATCTTTTAAAGTCCTTAATTTAGTGACTTCGCATTAGTGAGGCATTGTTAAAATCATTCCCATGAAAACAATATTTTCGAAAATTCAATATATATATATATATATATATATATATATATATATATATATATATATTCTTTTGAAGTATTATTTTTAATCAATTCTCGCCAGATTCGATCAATGACTCGCAGCTCATCCGCAGGGCGGTCTCCCCAAAACATTCTTGCATACTCTCTAATGAATGTTATATCGCAGAGAACGCAATGCCTGACTTTGGTATGTAATAGTGACGCATTATTAGACTTCGATATGAATTTGACATTTTAATCTTCGATATGAGATGAATTGTAACCGAAAATCGAATTTATAATTTAGACCCTGTTCCCTGTCGACTGACACAAAATATTGGCCCAGAGCTCTACTTGCAGTCGTAAAATCTCATACCAAATTTGATGCATTTAAGTCATTGCGCTTTTGACAAAGCGTATTTACATGTTTCTAAAAGTACAGACAGACAGATGGTCAACTCTTTGTTGGGTGGTTTTCCTCGAAATTTGATAAATGCTTACACTACAAAAGTTAAATCTGTGTACAAAATTCGAGATCTTCATCACTCTCCATTTTGTAACCATCGCGTCGATTTATATTTGGACAGACTCCACTGAATAAACAGACTTCCACTGAACAGATTTGGCTCGAAGCTTAGAAAAAATTGGCGAATTTTTTGTCAATATTTTTTCCATACATCCCATACGAGAGAGCGAAATTGGTTTCCTTTATAACCGCTTTCTATTCAATGTGTAGTCGCATTTGAGAACCAGGAATAAGCATAATGGAGCAAAAATGCTTGGTTCAAAAATACAAATTTGATCATCTTTACTCATTGGTATTCCATAAACATTCTTCCTAGACGCTTTAAAATCGGAAATTGTGGTTTCATTTTTTTTCCAGAAATTTTAAGTGGAAAAACTTACTATCGAAACTTTATCTCCTTGTTCCTGATTCTCCACTCAGCTTCACCCCAGATTGAGCACTGACACACTTTAGAAAGCCCCTCCCAATCGGGGAGCGAGGTGTGGCTGAATTCTACGGTGAAGCGCGCGATCATTCTCTTTGGGACAAAAAAAGTAATTTATACGAAACGAAATGCTGGATTCCTGAGAGCTGTTGGCCGAAGGATAAAGGGATCAGTTTAGATGACGCCTCTGGTCAATCGCCTTTTTGGGTTAAATCTCTTCTAAATGAGAGCCTCGTTGTCTTTCCTTTTTTAAGTAAAGCAGGATTTTAATGCAATTCTTGAAAATGTAACTCTCAACGAATGAGCAACAATTTTTCTTTAACATCAGTCTTTCTTTCAATTTTATGAATTTTTTTACATTTTTATAGGACTTGGGTAATAGCGTATTAATAAAGATGGAAATTAGTAATCAATTTTCGATTCAATTAATAATCTAAAATTTTGAGAACTCGGGAGTCATCGGTGACAGTAAACTATTTCGATATTTTCATAATTGAATGATGATGAATCGATTCATTGAATTAATTTTGATTGCAGAGTACCCACATTACCTTGAAGTTCATTTGTAAAAATATAATTTCTAAATTTGAGGGCATTGATATAAATAGCGAGTTATGATGGGATCGGGGACAGGTCAGTGATTATAATAGAATATTTTGTTTTTTAGTATATAAAAATAAAATGTTTCTTAAAAATAGTTTTATTAAATCCATTTTATATTTCAATCTTTCTTTCTCTTTGTTGATTGCAACGCATATCTTGTTGAATACATGCGGAATGAAAAAAGGAGAGAAAGCCCTTCGACAGAAACATATCGGATCGATAAAAACAGCTTATGCACGTGAAACAAAAACTATCAGGCATAATGTTTCCTTTGAAAGAAAAAAAAGTGAAAATAAAATTGTTCTTATTCCTCTGTGTTAAAAAAAGTATGAAAAATACCAACTTTTTTTTATTTCACTTGAAGTTGTTTCAAATTCATAATTATAAAATTTTGTAGTCGATCTTCCTTTCATTTTTTTGTTGCTCTAAAATTTTGAAATTTTGTTTATTCACGTGTTGTCGATGACAACATAATATCTTTTTATATTATTAGTATATACAATACAAAAAAAAATTATCCTCAGTAAGAAATAAGAAAGAAATCTTGGAAAACTTACAAAATATAAAAATACATTATTAAATGTCTGCATGATCATCATATTTGACCTTAAAAAATGACACCTCCGCGCTCAAGTGTCATCTGCACAACTTTTAGAACTGCCGCCTGGAACATTAGTATTACCCTTCCGCCCAGTCGCCACGTCCCCGATGTCAGCTTACAGGAATAGGGATTTTCTCTCGCATCCATGCCATCGCTGATGGACTGCTTGTCGCAATGCTTTGGCAGTCAATCAGCAATGTTTGGAGGTGGCCCCTTACGGGCGGGCACTCCGTCAAACCTACAGGAATCCGCATCCATGTCACCCGCTGGCCATTCATGACGTCCATTCCAAACTGTCGAATTTCATTGCCAACAACTTTCGAATCTGACTGCTACTTCTTTGTTCTACCGGAATCAAATCGGATCTGTTTATGGTGCTGTTTTTCCTTCATTTTAGGTAAAAAAATTTACTTTTTTAATTTTGCTCCCATATCGTATTTTAAAACTAGTGATAATTCAAGGCAGGGGAGGAAGAACTGTATTTATTACATTGCTACAAACTATCCATTTTTATTGTAGCTTAAGCTCAGCAGTGAGAACCAGATATGGATTAAAGATCAGAAACGTGGATGAAAGGAAATATCTTTTTACTAAACAAAAAATCATTAAAGCAAAGGATTGCTTCCCCTCAAACTGATTCTAAAGCTTAGTTCAGACAGATGAGCAAATATTCATTTTCTCAGGCTTGAGAACGGTTCCTCAAGAGGCTGTCATTTCATTTATTGGAGCGGGCGATGATTGTACGTGTGAAATGGATGTCAGCAATCATTAGGTGTCATAAATGTTATTGTTGTTGTTGTTACTAATGGCAATTGTCATGGACAAGCTCGCTGACGCAGTCGGTAATTTTTAGCCGAGAGTTCGTCTCTTGTTTTAATAGTAACACCAACTAGGGTCAAGAGTACGTCTTAACTACTCATGCATCAGAAACGTTTGCACAGCCCCTTTTCACAAAGAAGGGGCCCATTCTTCCATCTCAATGATAGAACACAGAAGAACAACCATGCCCTAACTGGGATTTAAACCCGGGACATCCAGATCACGAGGAAGACGCGTTGCCTCTGTGTCAGGACGCCGGCAGGAGTTATAAACAAGTTCAGTAAATAAGATTCTTGTCGCTCTCTATTCCATTTTCTCTAGACACCTACTATCTACAAATACTATCTACATCAAGATTTTCTCTATTGGATTTTCAGTTTCTGGCACTAAGTTAAAAATTTCCCGTTTTTAATAATATTAGCACTTTTCTAAGAATACAAATTCAATTTCCTTTTGTAAATTAAGCATAGAATGTTTTTAAACAATTAAAATTTCGAACAGTTAATGTAAATTATTAGAAGATAAGATGAAATAAAAAGGAAATAGGTTCTTTTAATACAAATGATGCTTATAATAACTTTAGTAAATTAATATACATTTTTTAAATTTATTGATATGTGCAAACAATATTTTGGCTATATTATCTAATAACTTATATAACTTAATTATGTGTCATTAATCATAATATTGTAAATATTAAGTAATTATACGTTTTGATGACATGAAAATAAGGAATCCTGACAGTAAAATTTGAAAATAAAAATAACTTTCTTAAATTTAAAAAAATCATTATTAATTTACTTCATAAAATTCAAACTTTGAAATCTCTAGTTTCCTTTTTCAGAGAAATAGCTTAATCTAGCAACTATTTGTGTTGACTTTGCTTTTTTTTTCTTTTTCCTTTTTGCCGTTTAACTTTTTAACTATAACAATTCAGTTTATTAACTATGCAATTTTTATTCTTTTAACTATATATGTTAAAAAGAAAGATTAGATATTGCATCAACAAAAAGCAAAAAAAGAAAAGAAAAGAAAAGAAAAAAAAGAAAGAAAAGAAAAAATAGAAAGAAAAGAAAAGAAAAGAAAAATGAAAGCTATTACTGTGACTCAGAGCAAAATTTAACAAGTGCGGTGCTTTGATATGAATCCAGGCACCTCTGGTGAGAACGCAGGTAATCTAAACCCACCAACGATCCGAAAGAGAAGAAACGCAAAAATATCTTCGGATTCCTGAGTCATTCCTTAGCAGCTATTTCGGGACGCGAAAAGTGGCCCATTTTTAAATCGACCCGCAACTCGACTGCCAAGCGTTGTATGACTGGCACGGGCATCTCAAATGATAGCCCCCGCAGGCCCAGTTGGAAAATGATGACGCTTTTTCAAAGGATATATAAACTTTTGATAAATGAGTGAACTGAATAGGAAAAGAAATCGCACCTTGAAAAGAGCGTACAGCGACTGAAAGGAAAAAAATGCATTTTCATATTGGTTTAACCTACTATGATTCAAGTTAGGAAAAACCTCATTTTACATATCGATTTTCACTAGTTTCCTGACACGCCAAAATTTTGAAATCAGGAATTGTACTCTTGGTGACAATGTCTTGACACCAACAACACTGCGTCGATGTCAATTATGTTGGTATTCACAGAATTCAATTTCCAATTAATTGATCGATTTTAATCAGAAATTTCTTCTTTACTAAAGACGCTCCAAATAATGAACCGGAAAAAATGATTTTAAAATTCTATAACAGTGATTAAAAAATTTAATTAAAAATATAAAATAATTACAATTAAAAATTATGCTTATTTTATTGTTATTAAAGACGAGTTTTAAAATCTTCCCTTAGATTTATTGGTAATCGCATTAATAACAGCATGGAATGCTGTTTCGTTTTATTTATAGCGTCTCTCCCCTTTACAGAACTTAATATCTCGTTCAACTCGTTCTTATTTTCTCGTTCAAGTCTCGTGCAACTTTCAAAGTAATATTGCATTTCGCTAACGAACCAGTTCCAATGCCATTTTGGGATTTGTGCCCAGAGTTATCCAATAGAATGGCACTCCTCTCCATTCATCCACGACGTCGACAGGGTTTCTAGACATGCGATGACGCCGAATCTTTCCTCCGTCAGCGGCATGTTGGACGATACATTCGGCACTATCCACAGCCCTTGTCCATTCGACTTGTCAAAAGCTGTGAGCGGGGAAATTCCACTTCATTCGTATGTTTGCTTTTAAAATCGTACAGATTACAGAGTTGTTGGCAGTCCTATTTTGAATGCTTCTTAATGCGCATACTTTAACCGGTGACTTTAATTATGGAAAAAAAAGCTTGGTTTCCATTCTTCCAGATGGATTTCTTCGCGGTGTGTCCAATATTTTTAGCTGAAACGCGACCGATGCGCTGGAGATCCCGCGGGCGGTAGTTAGGAATGATCCCGCTGCAAAGGCTTAAATGGCTGCATTGAAACAGGAGAGCAGACCTATCTACAGGCTTATATGAGCTATGTCAAATTAGCATGTAGTGAGCAAATGGGGTATCGCACACTGAGAGTTTCTGCAGATCACAAGACTAAATGAAGGAAGGAGATGTAATATTGATTCATGCAGATTACATCTAATCTCTTCGCATGGTTCTCTTTTTCTGTTTCTCTCTTTTTCTCAATCTCTCTTTTCTAGACTAAATTTTTTCAAAGAAGTAGATACTCGTTTGAGGAAAAGAACATTTTAACAAGGATATAAAATATATATATATTATCAGTTTTAAGCAATTTATGCTTACAGAATTTATATCATCGTCATTACCATTTAATTCACAGAAGGCAGATATTTTAACGAAAAGAAATAAAATTATGGATTAAACAAATCCGGCTTGAAACGGCAGTAACATGGACTGAGCATGACTCCTGCCCGTTACTCTAGAACTGGACGTCTTTGACTCAACGCCGTGATTCAATTTCTACTGAAATTCTTCTATAGGGATTTCAAGGAAGTTCAGTCTTGGACAAAAGCTCTTCAGAAAAATTCAGGATCGGGCAGAAACTAGGTCTAATTTTGAAAAGCACACCAGTTTATTGAGAATAAAGGAGATCATTGGCGAAATTACAAGATTTTAGACCAGCACCACGCTATGCGAATTTTCACATCACATCAACATCAGAAACTTCGTGGTATTTGCAAATTTAATGTAATCAGTCCCTTTCAAAATATGCCTCTTCAAAAGAATGGGAGTGTTTTATGCTGTTTGTGACTTTTTTATGACGCCTTTTCTTTTGAAAAAAATTCACGAAAGATGCATTTTGTAAAAGAAAATCATCAAAATAATGTCTCCGTGAAAAATCCCTTAATAATTTTTTTTCTAATGAAAGATTTATTTCGCTAGTTGCTATTGCCGAAATGCAGAAAAAAAGTTCGAACTGAAGTAGGAGTTTTCCTTCATAAATGCACATTTTATTAGCTTATAATTGAAAACAATAACAGGATCAGTAATTCATATTATTCGATTAAAAGTGTTTAAATACATTAATTTTTTTTTCTTTCGAATCCGTAAAGGCGGGTTCATCAAACTAAAATAGGTCAGAGACCATTTCGATTTTGAAATAAAATGTTCTATTTTTTTTTCTCTTAAAGAAAAACAAAAACCGTTTCATTTTTAAAAAGTTCAACCTACTTCTAGGATGGCATTATCTACGCTAAGACGAGTTTTAGAGCATCGAGTCGAAATGTAAAGCCTTTCATTAAATATGAAAAGTTGGCAATTTTTTCCCGCGCTTCTATGAATATGTCGCAGTTTAAAAAAAAAACGGCAGTCAATTACTCTGCGAATTCCGCCGCAACATATTCGATATAAATATTCTTACTTCCACCTCTAATAATCATTTTCTTTTTAGAGTTCTGACTAATTGTTAACACAGACGGGAAAATGATCTGATTGAAAGTTGCCACATGCTAGACGATAACCAAATGGGACGTATTTGACAGTCGACGCCCCATCAGAGATAAACCGGAATATTTTTTTAAATTTCTTTCATTCGTTCTTTAGCAAAACCTTCTCTTTAGATTTTTTTTTTTTTTTTTGAATAATTAACTTTTCGTTACTTTTTGTAAAAATGAAGTTTCGTGATTGATTTCACTGTTATCTGTTGGATGGATATAGTTTTTAAATTTCTTACACTTGTTATATGCTCGATCGAAATATTCCTTGGTAAAGTTTTCAAGACTATTTAATTAATTAAAATAATTTTGATTTCGTACCAATTTCGTTCCTTCGCTGAGAAAAAAATTTCAAGATACCATAAAATTATGAAAATAAATAAATTTTTCTCTTTTTAGTATCTTAATCAAAGTGAAGCTAGTGTTTCTGTTCTGTTTTCATTGGCATAACAGAAGTTGCAATGGTTGGAGTCATAAGTTATTCACTGAAAAGGGGAAAGGAATTCACTCTGGAGGATTATTTTTAATGATTATAATAAACTATTTTATAAATTATAAATTAAAGACTTATAAGTAAAAGTGAATTGTGATCTTTATAATTAAAAATGTATTTTTAAAACCTTTTTATCTATTTATTGTGTAATAAATCCATAGGCAACCTGTTGCTACTTGTCATGCCAAGTCCCTCGGCTCTCTACTGAATGTTTTTTCCTCCGGTAACAAAGGACAGAAAGGCGGGGAGAAGCAAGAATGTTGGGGTAAGTGGCCTGGTCGGTGGGAGCAAGAAAAACACCTGCGGACCTCCGGGGTTCTTTATTGGGAACTCAGAGGGAGAGGACAAAGGATTGTTTTTCTGCTAAAAAATATCAGGATTTTTTTTTCCGGAGAACAAATACTTGTCATAATCATTTCACGAAAATTAAATTATTCCGACGAAGATTTGCAATGCGTTGTACTTGAACATCCGCGCAGATACCGTAAGACATGGGGATTCTTTTGGAGGTCCTTGTGGCCTCTTTTAAAAGTCACCGCTCCTTTTCAGAAGTGGGGGGGAGGGGACAGCAGCTCACTGCAAAGGATTGTGAACTTATTTTGTGATGCATCTTCTGGAGAGCAATGTTTCACAAATGATTTCATGACCTTTTATGCAGGAAACAGAATTTGCAACACTTAATTACGCACATCAACCTCTTCTAATCCGGCACTTTTCTTAGTCTGACCGAACTATTGAACATAATAGTTGCAAGAGACCGTTCTCCCCTCGGTTTTCTGATATACTGACACAAAAAATTGCTATTCATACTTCGTAATTCATTGAAGAATTACCTGTGATACATTTGGATTATTTGCCTTTCTTCAATTTAAATTCAAAACTCGATGCAGTTTCGGTTGCAAGACGGAAAGCAAGTTTCATTCCTCCTTCTTTGAGAGACAGTATTCGTATGCATTAACTCAGGGTGGCAAGAAAGAATGCCCATGAGTTATTTACCTATGCCGATTCTTATCTACAGTTCGAATGCATTAAATGTCATAAGTTGAGCTCTTTATGTTTTTGAATTTCTGAACTCGGACAGGCTTTCAGCTATGGAATTTGTCAGATATCATAGATTTCTCAGTCAAAATCATACACCTAATTCCCTTTTTATCGCTTTTTTTTTTTTAAAAAGTTTTTGCTCTTTTTTTAACCGATAGACGTAATTTCAAAATGTGGGTACCAAACTCGGGAAAACTGGAAATTCATTAAAATTTCGTCCAATTTTTCAACAATTGCAATATTTTCTCTTTGTGTACTATATCATATGAAAAAGAAAAGAAAGGAAAGAAGAACGTCTCCCGAAAGAGGGGGGGGGGAATACAAGAATCTATGCTCAGATTTAACAAGGGGGAGGGAGAAAAGAAAATGCGTGGGCAATTTAAGCCCTATTTTGCAGCAAAGTATGACGCGAGCCGAAAAGAATAGTGTCATTCTCTGATATTACGTGGACTCATCAATGGCTCACACATGCGCACTCTTTGATGAGGCGGAAGAGCCCTATTATCTCGCTGCTCCTGAGAGGGCAGATTCAAGAAGATGTAGCTGAAACGCTGCTATCCCTACCTGAGAAGAAAATCATTATTCTATTTCATCAGATACAATTCCAAAATATTTCGGGGAATAAACTCGGCTTCTTAAATTCTTCAATAGATGATATACCGCACGCATACTAGCACATCTTCTTCGAAATAAATTGCTAATATTAGAAAGTATTTTTGAAGTTAAATTTAAGGATTTTTTTTATTTCGATAGTTTTGTGATTATTTGTGTATGAGAAAGTCTAAAACATCAGCGAAAGTGACAATTATGAAACACAACGAATCAGAAGATTAAAATGCAAAATATGTTCCATGCGCCAAAAAATAAAAATAAATAAAATTTGAAATCTGTCTGTTAGAGAAAGTCCGAGCTCGGAAACAGAACTCAATGACGAAAATTGAGTGTATGATTTGTTCTCCGTCCAGTTACCGATTCAAGGGCGACTGTAGTGTACGCAGAAATTACATTAAGAATAAATACTAAATACAGCCAACTCTCTATTATGTGGGATTGTAAACCGAGCTTCTCTGCTAACGATTAAGGAAGGATGACCCTCCCCCTCAGAATGGCCGGCACGAAACGCACGCAAATGCTTTTTCAATAGTTCATAACAAGAGGTGTGTGCATGAAGCTGTGATTTGGTTTTGACGGAGTTTTAGGACGCAACGCTAGACTTGCTGTTAAAACTTGTAAATGCAAGCCAAGTAAGAACTCTGGAGCAATAAACTGTAGATTTCTATAAGTAATAAATTGATTTAATTGGAGAAAAAAAACAGTCATTGCTTGCTTTGTGCGTTAAAAAATTTACATTAAGAAATATATGATTAAAGTTTTCATTTGGGATTAGCATCGGTAGACATTAACCTCCTCTGAGCCACTCACCTTGAGAAATTAATTTTAAAAAAATAACAAAAAATACGAAAATTCGAATTTGATCTTTAGTATTTTAACTTCAAAATTTGCACTTATGTAGGAATAAATAGCTCTAAAAAGTACCGTTAAATAATGAATCATTATCGGGTCCAGAAAAGTATGTATATTTTTAATGACTTTTCCCCAAAATTCTATTAATCTCGCATAGAAATGGGCTTCAAATGCTGCATGCATCCTAATTATTATGAGAAATCCCAATAATCATTTAAAAAAAGCTTAGAATGATTCCTAGTTTGCATTTCAGCTTTGTATTTATCTTAAATTATTAGTAGTTCATTTTATTATCTGGAAAATGTAAAAATGGAAGCATAAAAATATTTACAGAAAAATTAGCTCCTTAACAAGATCCATTTTACCATATGAGATACAGTTAATTCGTTTGTATATGACTATACTGGAAAAGGAAGTAAAAAAATGCATAAAATTTTTAAATATTTTTAAAAAATTAAATCATTTTCCATTTTTTAAAAAATGTAGTTAATTTTAAAATAATCTTGAAAGCTATTTGATGTATATATCACATATTAAAAAAAAAAGGAGGAGGAACCTTGTAAAGGTACGAGGGGTGCTTCACACATTTTATTCTAGAATGAGAGACATACACTATCAACACATAGCTAACTTTCAGAACAGTCAAATAATTTGGTCTTGATTTTGGAAAGTGTATTTTCACCCTATAATAGAAATCTGCTTTTGCAATAAAAAAATCGTTTTTGGTTGGACATGATGGTTTGGGGTGGAGGTGAACCGCTCTCTTCCTTCACTGCGCGCAATCGTAGCGACATCTAGTGAGGCACTGCTGCAACGCGCTCTCTGTGAAAGGTGCTAAAATAGTACGGCAAAGGAATCAAACTTCAATCGGGGCCCGAATCGGCCCTTGCCACATCAGCAATGAAGAACATTCATTAAAAAAGGAAACGTATAGTAAAATTTCTATTCAATTTGGGGGCCCGTATTTATGTTGGGCCCTGGGCAGGTGCTTCAATAAATACTGTAATTATTAAATAATATAAGACTTTGTATGACATAATAAGTATACTAACATATAGTATTTCTATCAATATCACACTTTTATTGTTTCAGCCTCAACCTTCAAATTGTTAGATTAAAATTAACTTTTCTTATTTATCAGAATAGTTATGAAAGCATGTTTACTCAAATTTATTTTCATCCTTAAGCAATTTTATTCTTGTTTCATATTTGTAAAGTTGAAATTTTATAATCGACTTTTTCATTCGCACCTTAAAATAAAAAGAAACGTGCGCGCGCGAGCGTGTTTTAGGCTCCTTAAAATAAGTACCATTTTAAAAACTGTATTAAATTTGGTACAGCTTTATAAGCCTCATGCTTAATGTAATTTGATCTATCGCAGTTTGTGACATAATTTTTTGTTTGTTTTTCTAAAGAATAAGTAAGGGAAAAAATTACAAATTTAAGCCTTTCTTAATAGTTTTTATTTTAGATTCGTTCCTAACTGAAACGATAATATATGGTTATTCATTTTTCGCTCATTTAATGACATGCCATGATTAAAAACTTTGTTAATTAATAAAAAACTATTTTAGAGGATAATACACTCCTTTAATATGTTCAGAATTTAATTAGTAATCAATCGATTGATTTTAGTTCTGTGCAAGTGGGGAACATCAAAATAAATTTAAGGGAAAAAAGCGATTAAAATTTTCCGCTTTTAACAAATTATAAATAGAATTTTTAATATAGTTTTGAAAAATTGAGGGCTATTACAAGGTTTAAAACACCGTTGTGCATGACAGATGTCATTTCGAAAAATTAAGGTATCTTGCCTTTTACAAACACCACCTCGCTTTCTTATGGGTCGAGTGTGTTCTCCATTCGTTAGTGGTCTCGTTATTCGTGCATCTAAATTGATTCCTTCATATATTTGTTTCTCTTCGCCATACGGTTGGTGAACTCGATTGACGAATTACCTATCGATGGTACAGCCAACAAGCAGTGTTCACCATCAACCCACTGCTTTTCTCAAAGATGTGGGAATAACAGCCAAACACAAACGGGATATCTCTTCGATTCCCCTGGCTTGAAGTCAGCCAGAGACACTGATGAAAGACATCAGATTTTGAAAGGAAGAACTCATCCATCATTCACTGAGCTTTTTTCTAGTGCTTTTCGTGATTCATCAGCGTACCTTCAACTCATCACCATCACCATAAAAAAAACCCACCAAGATAAAAAAAACTATAATTATAACTTATATATCACAATTTGCAGTAAAAAAATAGAAGATTGTTTAAAGTGGAAAGTTCCTATGAATCATCGGAAATATCATTTTCAAAATTTTCTAGCATGCTTTCTAATCAAGCCGTTATCAAAGAGAAAGCCTGGCATTGCATTGGAGAACAACAGTTACGAAATGTTAACTTTTGAAGTGAATTTTTGCTATCTATCGTGGGATCCTAGACAAGTTTTTTGTTAGATGACTAATCCGAATTAGTACTAGTATTCGAAAATCGAATCCCTGATACCACATACTTTTTAATCGAATGAAACCAAAATTTGATATAGAACTTGTTTCGTAGTTAAAAAATCACCTGCCAAATTCGATATATATTTTAGCCATTGCGTTATGCATCTCGAAATACATACTAGTGGTGAGTCCCTTGCAAAATTTGGCTCAAAATTTTATAAGTCATAATTTAAAAATTATTATTGTAATATTTAATATCTACATTATAGATATTAAATATATGCACCGATCTTATCCCTTTTATTTTCTTCATTACGTAGCTAGTGAGTAACAGTCAGACAGACATACTTCTTCTGAATAGATTTTGCTCAAAATTTGACATAGATCTATAAACTTGGTGTTAAAACAGTATACAAAATTTCATCTGTCTGATTATAATTGTGAAAAGCAGGTAAACAGACAGACATTATGCTAAAAAGAGTATTTTTCGAATTAATAAAGTGCGGAGATTCGTCAAAATCTCGAATTCGAACTTTTTGGCATTTTCTCTTTGCACATTTTTGACATTTACGTTACTACTCTCTACGTACATTTTTAGCATTTACAGTACTACCCTCTAAGCACAATTTTGGTATTTATGTTACTACCTCCTATGAATATATTTTGGCATTTACAGTACTTCTCTATACATATTTTTGGCATTTACAGTACTCCTCTATACACATTTTTGGCATTGACGTTACAACCCTCTATGTACATTTTTGGTATTTACAGTACTACCCTCTATGTAAATATTTACATTTACAGTGCTACCATCTATGTACCTAGAATAAGAGAAAGTAAACATGCTATAAAAATAACGCAGTACGATCTGAACGCAGTATTAGTGTAAAGATGATAAAGCTAATTTTAACTTGCTTTTTAAACTCGCGGATAGTTATTTTCGTAAACACTGTGATTTAATAAAATTCATTTGCGATTTTTTTCCATAAGCAAATAATACTTAATTTTGAGCCATCAATTTTTTTCCAATATTTATCCATACAAGGATGAAAAAAAAAATAGTATATAGCTATTCACTGGCAACTGATGAAGCCTAGACAGAAACTATAATGTCAGTCTAAAGTCATTGAAGCATGTGGCCCAGCATAAAACGCGATGTTTTGACCTGCTGAAAACCCTAACTGGCATTGTGTCTGAGGAGTTGACACTATTCGAAGTCGAAATACGATTCTGCAATTAAATTGAAGATTTTAGAGAAGTTACGGGAAGTCTGCCCGTCCTCTTGTTCGAGCAATTGGAAAGCGTGAACGAAAAAATGCCTCATCAGAATCCCTCCCTTTGTTGTGCACTTTTTACTTTCGATTCAATCCTCCGACATTTTCCCGGATCTCGACAAAAGCGAATTGCTTAAATAAATGAAAAGTAACATATTTCTTAGTGACTAAAATTAATGATGAGCGTCAGGCTGTGTATTTACATTCAAAAAAGATATTTATACATGTGAAAAAGTATATTTACGATCGAAGAGCACAATATTCGTGTCAGAATTACAAGAAATTCGTGGGAAAAGATGTCTTTTTCTGTTTCGTTATTAAGAAAATTATTATGCGCTTGCACGTATTTTACTCTGTCACGTCTATCGGTAAACATGCGAAATATCCCTATAAACAACAGTGGTTTTGGGTTTCATCAATTTACTAATGTTTCATAATTATGATTTTCAAAGTAACCCATTCAGTATCATTGAGTTATTTAGTGTATAAATACCCTAATCATGAAACACTTCAAATTGAGTTTCCGACATTCATTGCTGTTTTAAAAACTTGGTTTGAAGAAATCTGCTACCAAAGCCCGTAAGACAGTTTTAGAAACTTGCGGTGATTCTGCTCCGTCATACTCCAATTGCCGATTTCGGTTTCAACGATTCAAGAGGGGTGATTCCGATGACAATGACAAAGAACGCCTGAAGGACCAAGAAGATTCGAAGACAATTTTTTTTCAAGACTTGTCAGATAAAAATGGGAAAAGCCCAAAGAAAATTATGGAAAATATTTTGATTGGCAAGTATTGTACCGATTTTTCTCAACAGATGCCTTTTAAAAGAAAAAAAAATTATCAAACCCCCCGAAAGCACCTAGTAGATGAAAATATTAGCAGTGAAATGTTTATCTCACCGAATCAGTGCTACGAGAAATTTTATTGCACTGTGTATGGATTTCTTTTCTTCTCTCTCTCAGTTCTTTCCAATCACTTATGAAAGGAAAGAAAGAGAATTTCCCAGTTAAAACGCAAGACGAGACGAGCATTCGTTTTTTCAGAACGGATGGGACAAGTTCGTTCAGAGATTTCGAAAGTGAAGCTGCCCCGTCTGTTTCTAGTTCTTTCGAATCCCCGACGCAATTCTTCAAAAATATCTGTAAGTAAGCATAAAACGAAATGAATTATTCTTCCCAATTCTTCTGCTCGTTATTCGAAAAGTAATAGGGTTTCTATTCGATGTTGGAAATCATAACTCGCCACTGTGCAGATTCTGAGACTCTCGGGACACACGGATCTTCTGACTCTCAGATGAGCGTGATTTTCTTTCAACAAAATTCGAAGTTTTTATTACCTTGTGTTGACGCGTTGAACAACACAAGGTAATAAGTACGTGAAGTCAATTTTTGAAGTTCGGATCAATGCGATTATGCAATCTGTGAAGGGTAGAATTGATTAGGCTGTTATGACGATTCTTTTTGCTGTGAATTCTTAAAAAGATATTGCCTCCTGGAAAACTTCATTTTTTTAATCTTTTCGGTTTAGGAGACATTGACAGTAGATATTGCTGCTATAAAAATTCGTGAACCCAACATATTCATAAATTTTCATGTTCCAATGGACCCCTGAATCCAAAAAAGGAATTTTACCTAATAATGTCTGATTCAGGTATTTGCATCTAAAATTTAAACAAATTACTTTATGAAGTACGTGCCCTATAAACATCCATGAGCAATGAGCCTCAGAACAAGCGTAAAATAGAATTCTTATATTATTTGTTTTATAGGCCTAATTAGACTGTTTCCATCGATTTATTTCATACTTATTACAGCAATGTCTATCACTGGGATTTCATGTAAGATGTTTGTTTTCTTTTGATACTTTTTAATCAAATTCTTAATAGCATGATTATTAGACCCTCAATTTATTGCAACAAAATACCGATTCAAAATACCCTGATAAAATGTAATTACATTGACAATTTCTCCATATTTTGGAATAGAGATAATAAAGTTTATATATTATTAAATAAAATTTCTATTTCTTCGTTTTTCATGTTTTTAAATGTTTTTAAGATTAATGAATTGCAATTATTAAAGTGATCGAATTTTTGTGATCGAAGTATAAAACTTTTCAAATAAATAATATTATTAAACTATCTCAAATAACTAAAAACAGCAATAAATAGACACAAGAAAAAGAGCAATCTAAAGTAACAAGAATACAACTCAAGTCGTTAAATGCCAGCGGGCAAAAGAAAAAGTGGTGACAGGATGCAATGTTATATGTAAATAAATACCCGATCGTAAAGAATATTCCCCTTTCGTATTCTAAACTTTCGATGAAAGAACACGGAAGCAGCATAAATAAAGAAAATGATGCAGAGCATGAACCGAGCGGTGGTGAAATGGAGCAATCTCTTAAAACACGAAAGCTACGCTGAAGACTGGGCCATTCTGAAAAGTCAAATGACATACATAAACAATGCATGTGAACGGAAACTACGTAATAATCATGGACTTGAAGAAAACACACAGTGCGGTGACCACTTTACAACCGTCCTTTATGTCGCATCCACAATCAGGCGGCAATCCAAGATTATCAAAATCAAATCCCTCACACTCTGGGCTCTCTGTACAGCGAAGTGCTCAGTGTAAAGTCTCCAAAATTGTTGAACATACTATTCAAGACATTGAGGGGAAAAATAATGTCAGAAAAACCGACAGATGGCGCTGTACAACAAGAAATATGCTGAAAATACTCAAAATACATACTTTATTTGTACGTATCAAACGTTCAATCACAAAGACCTCGTCGATACAAGGGAAATTGCCCGATATAGTTTCCTTCTTCCAGATGTTAAATCTGCATTCTGTGGGCAGCTTGCTCAACTCCGGACAGCAATTGGTCGATTGAAATCTTCTCACATTCAGAGTGATACTGTCTTTCGAATCTGGCTAAGTTGAATTCGGTAAACAAGATTTTTTAAGTATCCCCAAAGCCAAAAATCACAAAAATGAAGATGTTTAGAAAGCGATGGTTAGATAACCAGTTACACTACCCTTAGTAAAAGGTTGTCGAAGAAATTGCTGCACAAAGAGTGCAATGTATGGAGGCACTTTATCTCCCATAAATTAATTGAATCAAGGCATAGACGCTGTTGCACTTAGGGTTCAAAATTTTTTTTCCCAAGCATATTTTAGTATCTCCTAGTCGTTTGCCTCAATTCTCAAGTCGACGAAACTCTTGATGAGAAGCTGCGGCATTTGTTTTCATAAAGCAACCGCACCAGCAAAGCGTGAATGCATAACTGATAAGAATATTTTCCTAGCTTTATCCTTTGTATGGTCAGTGCAGTAGCAGCAAAATAAAAGAGTCTGTAAATTTTTGAGCTTACAGTGCGAAATCGTAGTTACAATTATAGTTTTTTTTACCTTTTAACCTTCTTTTTTTTATATCAGCAATAGAAATTAGAAAGGAAAAAGTTCATACCGCATGTATGAGTCTTTTTTTTGCGGTTATTTATGACTTTTTATGTTTTCTGTTTTACAGCGCCATCTATTGATGTTTCTGGAAGTACTTTTTTCGCATTGTCCATCTCACCACCTTGTCTTGAATATTATATTCAACAATTCTGGAGCCTTTACATTGAGTAATTTTCTGTATAGAGAGCCGCGTAGGAATGTTTTAATTTTCAACAAATTGTATAAAAAATAGATAGCGGTTTAATCCGAACTTGTTCTGCAACTCTTCCGTAAAGACAGAACATATGCAAAACTGGTTTTGAAAGATTTCGAGATAAAGAATTGGAGCCCAGTATTAAAATTTTTTTATAGAAACAATTCTTCGGGTTCCTTCGGTTAAACGCCTCCAATTTTTAAATTCGCAAATGGCTGTTGATTTCCTTTTATCTTATTCTTATACTGCTCTTCGAAGTTTGAATACTTAAATATATCTTATTTTGCAATTATTCTTGTTTTTGACCCCATATCTGTGTATTTCGCATTTCCTCTCAGATTTGCTATTCAGAACAACAGCTGTGTTTTTCTGTAATGTTCAAACACAGGGACCGTGGTGGCTTGGTGCTTAGATTCCGACTTCGAAATGGAAGGTTTTATGCCAAACCCTATTCTCCCGAAGATCCATCGTGCATGTGGGTTTGGTACGCATTAAATCCGTCGGGGACCAAACGTCCTTTTGTCGTTGTGGTGTGGTGTGGAAGTTTGAAAGGGAGGGAGATAGCTCAGATGTCGTTCTCGGCATCTAAACGAGACTCAAAATTACGAGGTCCTTAAAATTTACAAAATAGCCCTATTGTTGTTTTAAAATGGGTTGAAACTAAACACAATAAATAAATAAGCTCACAAATAAAAAAAATATAGCAATTACGCCTTGTTTGGCACAGCTTTGAAATCAAAGCAAACATTTTATGTCCACCTTCTATTTTTGAGCTGAACTAAGCTTACAAAGACGTCATGAAGAAATGAATTTGTGAAAAGGATCTGCAGAAACAAATAGTCCTCTTGCAAAAATCAACAGGAGTCGGACCATTAACACGAAATATGAGTTATCACCTCGAAGGCAACAGAGTAACTCGACTTCCGCTGTAATCCGACGCATATTCGCATCATTTTCACAACTAAGCCTCTTTTGTAGAACAATGGAATGGCATCCGAAACTACAATTCGCCACTCTTTTGACAAAAAATCATGGTTACAATGAGAAGTGCCTCGTTTCCGTTACACTACTGAATAATTCGTGCGAGGAACAGAACACCTGGTTTCTTTTGCCGCAGAGAACGAATTGCGTGAATGAAATGCGAGTTCCTACCGTCTGGAATGTTCTCTTTCGATTCAGAAAATTTCGAAAGCAAAACATCGATAGATTCACTTTTTTTCTCGTTCTGAGAGTGTCCTGTCTTTTTATTAGATTGCTGTCTGGTACCCGGCGCGTAGCAGCGAGAAAATTGGAAACATCGTTTGAAATTTGAAATGGCTATCATGTTCAATTATGGATGCTAAAAAGAATGATATTTATTTTCTTAGAGGAAATGAAAAAGTTTCTTAAAATTAAGTTGCATATAAAAGAGAAGAGCAAATAATATTTATTCAACTTTTTAAACTTTATTACTCAAGTATACTTTAAGGTTGGCAATATATATATATTTTCTTCCTTAACAAAAACAAATAAATTTCTCGACTGTCCAACTTTTGAGCATCCAACATACAACTAGTCAAGTGAAAAATGGATTTCCTAGGTTCAAAGGTGGCGGAATTCCATGGTACAACAGCGATTAAAATAAGACAACAACAAATTCGTTTTTATGTATTAGGTATGCTGGTCTTTTCTAGAAGCGGTGAGCCACTTCATTTAGCTGGTTCGATCACTTTGCAATCAAAAATTTTAAAAATTGCAATCTTCTTCACTGTCAAAAATATGAAGGAAATGTTCTTAATAAGTCGAAATGATATCGGCAAATTATTATTCTTTGAAAAATTCTGAACATAAAGTGGGCACCGATTGTGAACTTGGTTTTCGAGAAAAAGAGAATCGGTATGCCTCTATAAATATGCAACAGAAGTAAACACTGAGTTTCTGATTTGCGTGGACTGCCTCAATGCTTGTCAGTTTTTATCACTTTCGAGTCAAGCCCCGCAAGAAGTCCACATGTTTTTAGGCCACTCGGCCAACTTCGTAAAGCTGTGGACCGACGGCCTGAGATTTTGATGACAATTACGATCGTAAGTCTGCCAATTGCTCATTGTTTGATCACCCCTTCCTCAGGATATCAGTCCGGAGCTTCCCACAAATTGTTGGTAAAATGGAAGACATCATAGAACTCCGGAAAACCCCGAGAAAGGGAAAAGAGGGCAAAATGCATCGATCTCAAGGCGCGCACAGGTCATCCATCTGTTCAATTTCTCGTAAGAAGACAAAAATCAAAATTGTCCAAAAATTCGGCCTCAAAGTGTTGGGGAAATTTCGTGTTTCAGAACATCCCTGTCAAAACTATATATATATATATATATATATATATATATATAT
>JAOUZG010026747.1:1266400-1302539 GCA_026289955.1 Argiope argentata
AAAAAAAAAATCAGCGAAATGTAGAGCAAGCCCGTCAAGTTATTAAATATTTTCCATCTACTTTATTCTGGTATTCTATCATGGAACAGCGAAGAATTGGAATAAGCGCGTCACCCCATCGCGAACAGGTATGGGGTGTAGATAATGACAGTGGATATGTATTATTTAGTCAAATAAATACCAATGAAGGAAAAAGTCCTATCAGCCTTCTCCTCTACTTACTCCTGCATTATAAATGGCACTTAAGCCTCGTTGCGACGACTGCAGCCTGACGAATTTAGTTATATTTTTGCCAACTGACCCATTGTTGCGCCACCCCTGCCTGTGGACGTCGATCGGGAAGTTACCCCCAAATTGAAAAATGATCAGGCTTCAAAGAACGCAAGAAAACCACGAGACAGAAGGAGCAGAACAAAATGTGCCAAACTCAAAGAGGGCACAAGTCGTCGGAACAGAGTTTCAGCTCTGCCTGTCTGACCAACGAACATTCTTTGGCGAATTGACTGATTGCATGTAATTATTAAACAGTTTTATTGATAAACATTGATATATAAGACTCTTAAAATATTTTGTAAGATTCACTAAAATCTGGGAAATTACAGATATTTTTTAACATTTTATTTTAAAGTGATATCAAAAGGACTCTTAGATAATAATTATACTCGATGCTGGATAAAAATCGTTAAAATTTCGATTTATTTTTAAAATATCTGATTTAAATTTTAAAACCTCTTTCTTTTGTAAGCAATTAATCCTCAGGAAGTGGTGGCATTCCGAATTCGGTGACTCCAGTTCCAATTACTTTCATATTAGATTATTTTTACATCGGGCGTGTAACAGCATAAAAATATTACCCTGTTAAAATGAATAACTTACGTAATGAAAGAGGAACGTCTTAAGTGTTGAAAATTAGCGAAGGTTTTAGTAATTTTACGTCACAGAATGCGGATAAAATATTTCAATTTTTATTCCTTTCTCGGGTAAAAGATCATTGAGAAAGTCACTCGAGTCATTCGCAGAATTGGTATACTTTAGTGAACGCCTACAATTTTAGGAGACGAACTGTTATCATTCTTGTTAGTTTTTTAAAGGTTACCTTTCTAGGTTTAAAAGGATAAAATGAAGTGGAAAATAGATTTATAATTTATGTGAGTATATAATTATGTTAATTTGGCAAAATAAAGCCTTCTTTCCCTCAACTTAATTCATTATTTGACCAGCTTCACCCACAGTAATGTTCATAATCATTCTGGCATGCTTCCAATTGATTAAACAGGCCTGCGATGGAAAAAAAATACATTGGAATTGACATCTAAACTTTATGTAATTTTTTGATGCTGAAATAAAAAAAAGGTAATGATAAATTTCTATCACACCAGGTTTTCTTGAAAAATTAAATTTTACATAGATTTTTATGAATATTTATCATAAAGAAATATTTCGGCGTACAATTTCTTCCCTCTCTTCCTTTTGAAAATTTTACTTTGGTGAAATTTACTGAATACCTCTGAGATACCACCAATCTCAGAAAGAAATTTCTTTTTATAGATACAGGAATCGAGAAATGGAGTTTGTATTTGTTAAGTACTTTGAGGAAGAGGATGTAACCTCTTGGGCAGGGGTTTTCAGTTAGTTGCGCCCGAAAGCAAAACTCAGTTCGTCTGGTAATTAAATCCAGAATTTATTTTCAGCTACAATACTTATATATTACACACAATTACACCTTTCTTGATTAATAGCCCACAATTAATTAAGTAGAATTAAATCAGAGTTCCACTAGGGGAATAAGCTGGAGTTTCAGATAAGTAAGAAATCTCTCCTTGAGGTGAAGAGATAAGACGGATTTTTCGGGAACTACCGCAAAATCCAGCCCGAAGTTCGGGGTTTATCCGCTGTTTTCAATTAACCTGCTGGGTTTGCCGAAATCATAAATTGATTAGTTCAAAGAAATTCGCTGAAAGATCAGTCCAGAAGACCTGACTGTCAAAATAATTGAAGTTCTTCCTAAGCTTCTATGAGCTTTCACATTTTGTAGGGGACGAGACGGTCCAAATTTGATTCACAAAGTTCAGATTAACTCCACGTGGACGCAGCTTACAGGGCGGGGCTGTCTACGATACAAGGCGAAACTCTCTCCAGAGAATTGCACGAAGAATTTCAAACTGCTCCTAATGCTCACACTCGCTCAGTCGTTAGCCGGATTTTTTCGTCCCCTTCCTCCCGTTGTCTCCTCCTTTTCTTCTTTTTATTTGGGCTTCCTGAGCTGTCTCTAACAAAAGAATGAATAATCAACCTATTCCCCAATGGGCACAAGATACCTTCCCAATAAAATGAGAGGGGAAAGCATCGATTGGCAAATCATTGAGGGTTGAAGACCACCTCCATGATGTGACCACTAGATAAAAGAAGGGTCATTTGTATCAAAACCCCTTTTTGTCTCACTGAACGGTGGGCATATTTCATCCATTGGGAAGGACACACCTTCTTCCTTCCTCTGATGCTTTCCCAAATGCAAGTCAATTTTCTTTTATCATTAATCTATTTTGACCATATGGCATTTCATTCGGTAGTTCTGCCGAATGAATGACCTGGACCTTTGTAGATGCCACATGGACTCATTTTTACTCAGCTCGAAAGCTGTAATTCGACACGCGTAAATTGATGTATAAATTCTTTTGCTATTAACAAATTCTTCCGCTATCAGAAAATCATTCAGATATCAATACGTTTCTTTTCTCGTGGGAAACCTAGTTCTTGAGAGTTTTCTAACCTTCGCTTATCTGAGGTTGCCACAAGGAGAACCTGGTTGATAAGCTTTGATTTTCCCAGATTGATGAGTAAATTTAATTCCACCTCCAATAAAGAAGAATGGAGGCTGTTCGTAGATGCATTAAAGTCGTCCTTTCTCATCACGGAAGCCTATTTGATCAGTACCAATGGAAATTCGATGCATTTAAAACAGCGTTGTGAGAATCTGGCTGCATTTCTAACAAAATAAAATATGCTGATCACCGTAGGAACATTTGGAAAAAATTTGATTTGTATCTCCACCCTTCTTGGTTGGAGATACAAATCAAATTTTACAACCGACTCAGCATTGGGTCGGTTGTAACCAACTCAGCAGGTACAACCAACTCAGCATTGGGTTAAAAAAGAATAGCTGAAATAGACAAAATCTTGAGTCAGGTAAAAAAATGTTATTCCGAACAACTTTTTAAGCCCCCAAAAAGTATTGTTACCCCCTCCACATTCAAAATTAGAAGCGATGAAGCAGTTTGTCAGAGTTATTCCAAAATATGGTGATTGTTTCAAAAAAGGTTTTCAGGTTTGTCCTAAGCCTAATTGAAACAGGGTGCAATAACTTGATCCTGTTCTATCAAAAAGGAAGTGATTAAAAACAATTTATTTATTTACAGCTTTATGTACATAAAAACAACTCCTTCCAATCTAAGTTGGTATGATTGATAATATTTAGATCATATTTGACAGTTATACATGAATAGTTTCTCGATTAAATTTGGAGAAACAACCTCACGAGAAACGCTAACAGGCTGTTAGCTCATCAGACTACTACAGGGATAGCACAAGGAATCCATCGATATTCATCGGGTGGATCTTAACTCAGAAGCCCGAATTATACGTAGCTTTCCTCATCAAACGACGATTCATCGAAGACTCCCTCTCTTTCAAAAATCTCATATTTTTCTTTCTGTCAAAACTCCGCCTCTCAGTTTCACTTTGGAATACTTGAACTCCCTGTTACTCAATAGTTGTTCAGAAAAAAACCCAATGTTCTCCAGTTGACGGTGGGAATTTTCGTTAAGTAACCACCCTCATAGCTGACCCCCCCCCCCCACAATGAAAAAAATAAAGATTTACATCCGAAGGGTTTGAATCCTTCCTCTTTCATGACACGATTTATTTCTTTAAAACGATGAAAAACGCATTCGTTGATCTTTATATGGACTAGACTAATGGTTAAAATGATCTCTCGAGTGGCAGGTTCCGAATAAGCCTAGTTGAGGTTCAGAGCAAAAACTTCTTTGGGGTTCCCTCTGCTTCAATACTTTAGTAATGAAAAACATTTATTAAAGAAAAAAAACGTAAAATAAAATGTCGATTCAATTTGGGGGTCCCAACATAAGTGGGAGTCCGGGGCAACTGCCCTGTATGCCTCTGTTTTAGTCAGGCCCTGACTATTGGAGAGAATCCTCATCTGACAGTCTGAAGGCATTTAACAATGAGAGGGTGTTACATAGTTGAGGACACAGCTGACTGGAAATGCCAGTTATCAAGTATGATATCGAGGGAACGGTACAGCAGCCAACCAGGTGTCTCACGGCAAGGGAGCTGATTTTTACGAGGGAATCTTTGTTGGTCGAGATATCTGAAGGATAAATAATATGGGATTACCATGACAACAAATTTAAAGGAACGTTTGATTTCAAAGATGTCGACAATCAATTTCTTTTAATTGCAAAGTTACTGACAATAAAGAAACTGTTTGGCGTATAGAAATTGGAAATGCTGTACAGATTTGAAACGTCTTGTTGCTCAACGAGTGCAAATTACATTTCATTCACTCACGTAGACTTTCTCCTTAACAATCTAAGACCAGTCAGTGAAGGAAAAAAAAACAAGGGGGAAAGTTTCATCAAAATATGAAGTGCAAATATCAGGGAAAGTAGAGCAAGAACATGCTTGACGATTATTGTTGGATGTGAAATCGCAATAGACATAAAATTGTGCATAAAGGAAAAACGCCTAAAAGAAGTTTCAAAAACGAAGAACGTCTAATGGAAAAGAATATTATTTAAATAAACACTTTTGTTTTCGAATTTTATTGAGTTTAAAATTTGTTTGAAAGTTTCATGTACACATGCATAAGATTTGCTCGTCTTGCCAAATCGTCTATTTTATGTAAGTTATCTTCATAAAAACAAATTTAAATATTATTTTGGTAATTTTCTTCTAGAAATTGCACCATAATTTGATGTATAAAATTTAAACTCAAGGGAATTTATAATTTTTCTTCTCGAACAGAGGAGGCGATTCGTTTAATTTGACAAAAGGGGTTTTAACTCACTTAAACCTATGCGAAACTCACTGATTTGCTCGAAAAATCAATTTTGTTCAATAAGAGTCGATTTTACACACATTTATAGGAAATCCATTACATTAGTCCACCGTTACCAGATAAAACATGCAAAATTGCTCGAGAAAATTGATTTTCAAATAGGATTTTAACAAAAATATTGATATCGATTTTACAAAAAATCCTGACGAGAGATGGGGAAAAAAGGAAGTCCCTTTCCGAAATCAGCATACCAAGTAACAGAAAAATAAACGAAAACTTCTTTTGTATTTTTCAAAAATTTCAATTTTGCATGTTTGAGTTACTTATTTGTGAGTGTGATTCATTGAATGTCGCATTGCGCAGTTATATTTTACTGTAGCATCCAGAAACAATCCATTTTATACGGAAGTAATGACACGATAATACGACAAACGCATTCCTCAAAAAATATTTTTCTTTTCCTTTTTTAATTTTTTGGCATTGATTCATTAAAATCTATCTGCCATCTTTTCTTAGACGAAGTGCACTCAGGGGTCGAATCCTTTTCTGAGTATTCCGCTGAGTCATCGGATCGCACGAGACAAGCCAAAGGAATGCATTTCTCCGACGGAGCAGAAACCGAAGACTTCCCGATTGTCCGAATCGGGTTCTCACGATTGTGAAGAGAAATTCCGGCCATAAATCACGCCCGGCCATTTTCAGAAATGGCGGAAGAGTTTGGACTTGCGGTCCGTTACCTTTCAACTACGTAGGGGAGGATATAGAACGGTTCGGTTTTTCGTGTTATCGTTTTGTTCACGGAGGAGGGGGTCGCACGCGAACTTCGCTTCGTCGAATCGAATTGGTTCCTTCGACGAATTTTGGACGAGTTTCTTCCCGTTGATAGTTGTGTGCGGCGGGCAGTCGGTGATCGGGGCTGTTCGTTTTTATGCTGCAAACTTCGAACTTTAAATCGATTGTAGAAGTAGCAAAGCGTGAGGCTTCAAACAAGGGAGACACTTTTTAGAATAGGGTCGCTCAAACTGTTGTTTGACAGAAAAAATTACTGTTTTTTTAAAATGGAGTTCTGATTCAATAATGTCCTTGCTTCACCAAATGGATAGCATGACGTGAAATCTGCAAAACTTTCTGGAAACTTTACATTTAAAAATAAAAATTTTGAATAGAACTACGACACTTTACACATTAAAGGTATGGAATATTTACTCTCGAGTATAATTGCAAAAGAATAATTAAGTTGGGGGATCTAAAAAGGAATCAAACAACAATTAAGCTGAGAAATCAAAACAAAATACCATTTCTAGAGAACTAAAAAAAATTAATTGTTCTTACTGAATATAAAATGGTAAATTCGATTTCGAACACTTTTATGTCACTTTACAAGTTTGTAAAGATGAAATTTTTAAAGTTTATTTTATACTCGTTTATTAGTGAACAAGGTTCATGAAATTCGGAACAAATGTGCATTTTCAATGAAAACACCATTTTAATGTCCTCAAAACGAAATTATTGCTCTGTTTAAATTTGGATTATATGCGTTTTTTTTTTATTATTATTATAGGCATCATTTTGATTGCGAATTCGGAAAAAAATTAATTTCAAAATTCCTCAATATATAATTTAATATATAAAAATGAATTTTCGTTTATTCATATTTTATCGCTGCCCCTGTTGTTCCTTCGATGGCCATGAAACTTTACCCACTTACTGTGTTGAGCCCAGGAAATCCATGTTCTCAACGTGGCCAGTGGTATTGTCTCAAGCGTCGAGCAACCAAAAAATTTGTTTTTGCTGAAGACGAAATTTTTTTTATATATATGTTGCCCACCCTAAAGTGTGTTTGAATACTAAAATAATAATAAAGAAACAGAATAAATATTGTTTATACTTCTCCTTTATATATCATTCAATTTCATTAAAGGCATTTACTATCGACCGGAAAATAAACATAATTCCTCATTAAACAAGACAACTATTTCAAATTTTAAATGATGCTTCCAACATTATTTCTTCTGCGGCAGCAAAGCGCCGGATGCCAACTAACATTTCTATAAAAATAAAAATCCTTAATTAAAGATACAATAACAAAATAATCCGAAATGAAAGATATCTATTTTTTAAAAACTATCTATAAAAAAGAGGTTTCAAAACAATGTTTCTGTCCCACTCATTTTCTGCAAAATTGGCTGTTTTAAAAACTGTAGTTGTAAAAGTGAGAGGGAGGCACGTGTTTCGCGCGAAAGGAAGAAATTCATCAGAGTTAATGAGAAGAGAGGAAATGGTCCCGCATCCTCCGACATCGTCTCCTCTCATCACAACAACTCAAAAAGCAATGAACTCGGATGACAACGGCTACAGAGAGCCCGTCATAATCAAAAGCAAACAGGAGTCAAATGAAGCGCTTCTACGAGTATTTTGAATAAAAGATTTTTACATTTTGAGGATATATTTATCACACATTTTTTAAAAATGTTCTTGAAAATTATTGTTGTAATCGATTTTCTTTCCGCTTTCATATATGCCGAACTGGGAAATTTTATACTCATATGTGTTCCCGATGGCAACAAACTTTTTTAATGTTCCCAGATCAAATTATAAATTTATGTTATTTAAATTTTGATTCTGTACACAGGACATCACCTAATAATAAATTTGACTAACAATATATTTTAAAATTAAACCAAAAAATTTTAAGAGTTTAAAACCGATTCTAATCTCTGGCTTAAAATATCATTTTAATGTTTCCGGCTTGATTAGTTTATTTTTTGTTTTTAAAACTAACTTTTAACTATACAGAGCATTAAAAAATAGTAATTAAAAAGACGTATTGAAATATCACTGTAACATGCGTGAAAATAAATCGAGCTACCAAAGGTATTGAAGTTTTACCATAACATATATGTAAATATTCAGTCAAATTAGAAATGTAAAGTGGGGGGGGGGAGAAGAATTTGTATAACTGAAAAGAAGATTATTATTAACTGAATTTTAAAACAGTGTAAAACCAGGTTTTACGCAATAATATATGATGAAGTTATCAAGAATTTTTTTAAAAAAAAATTCAAATAAGTTTTGATTAAAGACTTCTCTCAAATTTTGGAAATTCATTTCTTCTTAAGCTAATTTCAAACAAGAATTTACCTGAGACCAGATGTGGAAGCCCTCGGTACAATGGCGATCGTCCGTAATGTGATTGTCGCCATAATACTATTTAAAAATTTTATTTGTCAGTTTATTTCGCAACGAAAATGACATTTTCTTCCACATAGAATTAGTGATATTCTCTCCTTCCGATAAAGGCATTTCATACTTCTATTCATATCCTGTGATTGCTGTTAAGATTTTAAAATTTGTTGCTTCACCGCATTTTAGAATTAAAAACACCATTCGGCGAATCCGCAGTGCGGAAGTGTTCCTCTCGGAGATCAGTGCTCCTCGACAGTGGCGTGGAAGCACATTTTTTGGGCCGCTTATTTTCTACCAATTATCTACTTTCCCCTTGGATTTTTTTATAAATTTATTTCGTTGATTTATTTTATTATTATTTTTTCTTCATTCGTGAAAGAACATTTCCTCATTCACGTGAGACTCTAAAACAGGCGCTTAAATTATAATGATTAAGTTTTGCCTCTCATTTATCTTTGGGAAAATGAAAAAAAAGAGCGAAAAGAAGCCTCACCCCCCGGTAATAAAACCCCATCTGCACGCTTCTTTCCGCTCTCTTTTTGAGGAATCAACTTTTCTGAGTTTTAAAAACATTTTTTTAATCATGTGCCCGTCTATGTCATGTGCGAAACAGGTAACAAATTTGCTAAGATGCAGGAATACTTCACTAGCAAGAACAATATTTAGAAATAACAGACATCTAGAGATAAGACAAAACAAAGAACCGAAAGCAATTTAGTGGTGCCATCTATCGGGACAATGCAAAAGCTAAAACTCAGCTAGCAATTTCTGCACGGCATCTATTTTGAGAGAAATCGGAGGAGGCGAGGTGAAGGACCCAAAAAACGAAAGCTTCCGTGTGCGAGGGGATAATGAATGAGCATCATAAACTGCGTCAGAACAAAACTGCTCGATAAATTGCAAATTTTGAAGCAAGAAGATAAAAGGATGTTAACCCGATTTCAGGAAATGGCGGAAAATATTTCAATACCATTAAATATGCAAAAATAAAGCATTGCCTTCTAAACTATATGTATCGTAAGTGATAAATAATATACTTTAATATGCTCTTTTATTTATCCATAAAGATATTGGGATAAAGAAATATATGCCATGAAATGAATAAAAATAATACGACAAATATAAAAAAAAATTGAAAGTGCAATTTGATAAAAAAAAATACTCCCCGCCCCCTTCCTATTAGTTAATTGCTGAAAATGTTAGGAAAAGTAATAAGCGACTTAAAAAAATTATTATTTAGTTCTTAGAAGTGTTTATACAGACTAGCAGAAACAATCTAAAAACGAAAATTTTCAATATCTTATTTCCTTCGAATAATGTAAGCACTTTTTTTGTTACGTAAACTTTTTAATTATATTTTTTAATAGAATATAATGATATTGTCTCAAGCACAGCTCTATCTTCTGTGTTATATAGGCATATACTGACGGGACTTAGAATAAATATATTATTCATAAACATATTATTTGTATTGTACTTTATTCAATGGTATTACAACGATTTTCTCAAATTTTTACAAAACGAATACAAATTCTATATTTTGAGCAAATACCAAATTTTGAATTTTGAAAAGAATAAACTATGACTAGAATTAAAATTATGATTTTAAAATTTGGAAAAAAAGAAAGGTTTTATCATATTTTAATGTGCTTAGTAAGTTTAGATTATAATAAAAGTACAATTATTTATTTGTCACCATTTATACAAAATTTTACCAAAAAATAGTTTTTTTATACCAAATTTTACCAAACATTAATTTTTTTCTGTCAGTATAAGAATGATAACATAAAATTATTAAGAAAAATATCTTTGGAACAACCCACTCAACGAGAGCGTATTAAAATACTTAAATAAGGCATTTTAAAAAATTTCAATCATTTAATACAATTTGAATTGTTAAAAAATTTAATCTTTATTTCTTTATTTAAAAACATTTTAAAAATATTCTGGAAAGGAAATTCAAAACCGAAATTCTTAATTCTCTTAACTGCTTGATATCTAATTTAACAGCTGAAAAAGTTGAGTCACTTTTCAATTATCTGGCATTGAACTGCCGAAATTCAAAATGTTAAACTAAAATAAAATTCTTATTTTTTGCTCTTTTGATATATATTTTTAAGAATTCATCAAGAATTTGAAAAAAAGAAATGTTATTACTTTTACTTAAGTCTCTATAAAAGAAATTATTTTTTACCAAAACATTTTAAGTATATTTGAATATCATAACAATAAAAAAAAAGAAAATATCAGATATTTTTTTTGAGTAATTTTGCTGTCTTAATATAATTTAAGGAAGCATATTTAGTAAATGGTAATTTTCTTTTGGATTCTAATAGATTGCATCTTTAAAATTCGTAATTGCATAAAGGCTTAAAATGAATATTTTAGAAAAAAAAACATTTTAAATATTTCTAACGATAATAAGTAACATTATAAAATATACTAAGTGAAGGTTGTTAGGATGAAAAACTCCAAACCAAGAAAATTTCACACTAATCCTCTGTCCTTGTTCACGATTCCTTAAACTCTATGAGATTCAGCAAACTATTGCTTATAATGATATCAAACAGACCTAGAAAAAATATTGCTGTGACTGTATATCCAGCGTTTATCAAGTGCAAGTACTAATGTAGTAAATAATATTATAGCGCTTATTGATTCATTTTACACATACTTACTGACATAAAATTTAAATTACTTAAAAAAATTTATACACTTTACATTGAAAATCTTAATACAAAATTTTACTGACTACAACAGTATGCACAAAAGGGAGACAGAAAAATTTGGCAGTAAAACTACTCAAAAAAATATTTGAATTTTACTTGTTCAATTATTGATACAAATGTGCCTCCGGAATATTAAGTCTTGTTGAGATGAAATCCTGTAGAGTGTTAGTGTATCCTGTACTACGTTAATATTTGAGAGAAATTTTGATTGCTCTTGCGAACAGATTCTCCAGCATATCAAGCTTCACACGAATTGGAAAGCTATGTCTGGAAATGGGATTCAATAACTGAAAATGAAGAGCAACTTTTTAAAAGTAAAATAATATTTAACTTTAGGCATTTAAAAACAATTTCATGGAATTCAGATTGATCTAAAAGTTTTCAAGTGAAATCTTAACCTATGGTACACGCATCCGCTTTCTGAGCATTAACAAAAGTCCAGGATCATTGCGTTGCATAACTACTACTGCGCATTCTGTTCATCAATGTGTCGCATAATTGCCTTTCATTACCTTTCATTCCTTTCATTGGTTTTCTCCACAAAAAAGGAAATTGATCTTAATGTATGAATTTTCTTTCTGAATGTGAATGACATATTTTTAAAATAGATATAGGATTTTTTAATTGAGATATTTCATCATTTTTACCATCCGCAAAACAGAAAGCACCTCATCTTTAGCTGCTTGATCTCGCACTCGACCACAGCAATAGCGTCAAATTAATCTGAAATGCTGGCACATCCGCTGAAAGGTGTTATACATCTGTAAAATATGTACAACACCTTTCTATCCACTATCCTCAGGTTTTTATTGCTTTGTTCCGTTCCTAGAACACAAGTGTAAGTGCTGTAATCTTTCTGAAGGTTTGAACGCTAGTTAAAAATGTCTAATAAAAGTGATATTAAAAAAAAACATTTACTCCGAGCTCTTACGAGTTAATAAATTCCTTTTCTTCCTGAAGCACCATTTTTTCAGACCAAATACTGTCCGCAATATTTGTTTTTGCTTCTATGTTCTAATCAAGTAAATATTTCAGATAATGCCTTTGGGAACATGGCAAATAATAGCAATTTATTTGCATTTGTAAATGGTTGGCCACGCTGATACAGTGGAGATGTGGCTTTCAGCAAAGAACAAAAATTGGCCAAATGCGAATTAAAGCCCTTCTATGCAAGCGAACATGTACTTACCCCACGATTATCCCAAGATCTTGGGAGGATTTTCAAGAATTTCTTCTCTTCCCGGTCGCCGACCCAGGCCAAATTTGCGATGTCTGAATTACCAATGACACTCGTGGCGATGGTGCTTCCGCCGTCCGCTTCCTCCTCACGCTGAATGAAGCGACTCTCCTGAAGGGTCGGGTACTCCGCGTCCGGGCTCAGGGGCAGAGGCATTCCCAGCATCTCGTCTATGTCATGACACTTGCCGATGAACTGACTGCAGGACTTCAACTCTAGTCGCACTGGTCCACAATGAAATGTCTCGTCACTGCAACTCATTCTCGTTCTAACATTAGATTTGTGCAGATTTATCATTCGATCGAAATCCTCAAAGGTTTGAAAAGATGTGTAGTCCATGTCTTTGTCCATTAGTATCTGGTCAACATCACAGCAGCCGCTGACGTCATCTTCCCTTGTCTCACCATATTGCTGCTGCGAACTCCCCGCCACCTGGTCAGGCAGAGCGTCGAAACTGGGCGAGTCCCGATTGTTGTAGATCTCCGAGAAACCAGAATCTCTCTGGGAGGATTCTTCTGTCAGAGATTTGAACCTGAAGCACAAATTTTCTGCGATGACTTCCCCGTATGGAATCGCATCTGACGCTGCCCCTGCATCGGCGTCGCTTGTCAGATCCGTGCTGTCCGCAAATTGCTCTGCGAGCCTTCGGATTTCTTGATCACTAAGCTTGAATTCAGGAACGAAAGGCCCTTCAGCGGTGACCACACTTTCGAGGAAGTGGGCATCTTCTCCAAGAGGAGAACTTCTTTGGGAACTTCTGTACGTGTACGATCTGTCCAGGGAATCGGTGAAAAAACCTTCTGTCTCACAACTAGATCGGTCCGCATCTGTGTACGATGAATCATAGCCTGTTTCGCTCGGCGAGCCATCTTCTGATGTACAGTAACTGTCTTCTATAGCTTTCCTCCATCTGGTTTCGGCTTGCCTTTGAGCAAAAAGTTCCGCCTCGGTCTGAGGCAAATCGACGTTGAGCACGGATTTTCTAAAATCTTTGTTGGCATCGACCTGGTCCGAATTGGGGGAAGTTTCCTTAGTTTCCGAGTTCTCCATCCTAAAGTATCGCGATGAGACATAAGTGCCTCTCCATGGCATCGGTGACAGATATTTCTTGTAATTTATTGGTACAGTATCGTACCATAAATGGTGTCTTGACGATATGAAGCACCTCTGCGCTCGTCTCTCCTCTTGCACTATGGACAGTTTCATGTCTTCTTCATCAACCTGGATGGAAAATAAAATTGATAATTTTCATAATAAATAATTTTTTAGCACTTTTTAATAAACTTTACTGACTATAGAGATACCAATATACACCACAGATATTGTTTTCAAACATTTTAATTAATTTTACTACCTTTATGTTTATGAGGATAGAATTTTATGATGGGTTTTCCGGTCACTTCTTAATACACTAAAATTCTGAAATTGAAATACAAATATAAATTTGTGTATTTTTAATAATAGTAAAATAACTTAATATTTTCAAATATTACTTATCAATTGATATTTTAAATACAGTTAAATTAATTACTTAATTTTAATTTAATATGAGAATCCATGAACTCCAATTTACATAGAAATTTTATATAAGCATTTCATACTTTTATTCAATTTACTTTAAACACTAGACATATAAAATTTATTCAGAACTAAAAAAAATATTTTCTACATTTTAATGCACTGCTTAAAATATTTAAAAGACATTTTATTTTTGAATTAGATAATAATTATGTTTATTATTACACTTTCAACATCTACAATAATTTTTATTTCAATTTTTATCATGTGAATAAAAGAAATGAGATATTTTCAAAACTATTGGGGGGGATACAATTAAAGATATTAATAAAATGCAGAAAGAAGTAATAAAATGATAATAACAATGAACCGTATTTTTAAAGCAATAACAGTAGGATTTAAAAATCAAATTTTATCTGACGTAGTCGATATTTGCTCCTTCTGGCATTGAAAGCAAAAAGTGTCCGAAACATTATAGCAAAAGAGCAAAGCTTTATTAATAGCACGTATCTACATAAGAAAAAAAATTATACACAAAAATTACATATTTCATGAAAAAAAATGCAAAATGTTTCGTTGATTTTTTTTAATTTAAGGAGAAGCTATGTTTTTGAAAATTGCACGTTTTTGAATCTACTGGTGTTGTCTAACAGCTAAAACTCTCACAGCTTTTGACTTGAAAAAAGCAGGTTTTTTCCTCTAACAGTTTCTTTTCTCACCCACTTTCCAAAAATAGCGTATTGAATCAAATCAACAATTTGAAGATTATGCATCAGATTTCATCAATCCACCTGTTTGCATTTCTGAGTTATTGTTTTCCCAGAGAGATCATCAGATATGATTTAAAAAATATCGCTAAAGAAGGTCTGTATTGATGAATATCCGCATTATAAGACGGGAGTATTTTATACCTCCAGGTCGAATGTTTTAAAGCTTTCAGTACTTTCTATACTGTGTATTCAAGACAGAAAAAATACGAAGGAAAATTTTCCAACACCGAATTTTTAGTTTATAAAAAAAGCATTCATAGCTTAAAAGAATTTTTAGATTTATTTCATAAAGCTTCTTTTCTGGGTGGGACATCGTGAATTTTTTTTCACCTGTACAGAGATCTCTTCGACGGCTCTCTCGTCCAGCAGTTTTTGCAATTTCATCCTCCTCATCCGGCTAATGACGCTGTCATGCTGCTGCTCCTCGGATTCCGGGAGCGTTCCGCGGCTCGTCCGGTAGTCGTATCCAGCCTCTTCCTCCTCAACGTCCTCATCATCCAGGTAGTGCCACTTGCGCTCAGGCAGGCAAGGTTGCCGAACGATCTTCCGTGTACTGGCCACGTAGCCCTGCTGGGCAAGCCTAGCCCTCCAACCCCCACTTGCTTCTGGAATATTTGAACGGTTATCTACAACAGAATAGATAGGATTAGGTACTCCATTGCATTATGCTGCTCACGAATATCCAATTCGTGTTTTTGATTATAACTTCCTTTTGTAATTAGGCAATCGGAAATACAGTACACTTCCAAGTATCAGACATAATGTGGTGAAAGGACTGGGTAACAAAAAGGCCAGATAGTCTGAATTCAGAATACAGAGTTTTTATGCAAAAACTCGCTGTTACAGTGCTTATTTTTTCCACTTAGCTCTCCATTTATCTCAATATGAACGCAGCCACGGCCCGATGAATCATAAAAGCAATGGCCGGTAATGCGTCAAGTTAAGGCTCTGGTAATTTATAAGTGTTTATTAAATCATTAAAAATTCAAAAATTTATTAGAAAAAAAGGAAGTTAAAAAATGTAAACAGTTCATATTTTAACATAAATTCTGTACTGTCTAACGTAAATATTAGAAACATAAACAAAATATTAACGTAAATTGTAGGCCTAGTTCTTAAGAAAATTCGAACTGATTTCATTTTTCACTGATATAGGGTTGAACAGATATTAAAAGATAACCCTAAGATATGAGCCGAAACTTACAGCTTACATTTTTTGAAAAGTCCCTAATAGATGGCTGTTTTTCCATTTTAGCTCACTTCCATTATCTCAGCAACGTTGCTAGGGCGATGCCTTGCCTTCCTGATTTAATTGCAAGAAAAGAAAACTAGTCTGGATAGTACGGGGGCCTAATACTCGTGACTGTACTGTATTTGTAACGAATAGTAAATAGATTATTTTCAACAATTTTAAAGTAGAAAGAAATAGATGAAAAAAGTTTGTCTTGTCCCAATTCGGAGTTTTATACTTTATCCAAATATAAATTCGAATAATAATTTATGCCAAATTACAATGATCTTTGTCAAGAGAAATTGTTGGCAATAGTTAAAAAACGAAATCTGCAAAATCCCTCTCCACGATCTTAATCTAAACTTCCAATTTATCCCCATTAGAGTTTTTTACTTTAGCTTCAACTTTGTTGTAACTCTGTTTTGATGATTTTGTCTCTATTCGCTGAAGGTCTCAGTACTGCCAATAATCTCAGCTTTTGTCGTATACCTGATCTCAGCGTCGTTCTATATCTTAAATTCTTTGCAACGTCTATCTATCTTCTCCATAACTTTCGCTTTTCTTTTCAAAATTCAACTCTCCTTAGGGAATTATCCTTAAATATTATTCAAACAATGATGTCTTTCTAGCACTGGTTTATGAAATGTGCTTATGGCTGTATGTTAGGAGATTAATAATGTTATTTCTATCGCCTAAGAGTGTTTATCATTTGCAGTGTAATTGAAGCCATTCCTTCGAAAAGGATTATCAGAGATGAACCCACTTTCAAATCATGGCAGTAGGGGGGGGGTTGTAAAGATTCTTCCCTCGCTAATAGACACATGTTTGGCAGTTGCAATATTCGGTCAGCATTGAAGTGAACTGTATGACCCTCTCACACTTTGTCATTGCCCCAGACTGCCAGATGGGAGAAAGAGAGTGTTAAGCCTTTCGGATGTAAATCTTTCTTTCATTCATTGTGGAGGGTCATCTATCATTAACGAACATTCCCAAGCTCAACTGGTGACCATTAACGTTTTTTCTGAACAACTAGTGGGTAACAAGGAGTTCAAGTGCACCAATGGGAAATTGAGAGGCGGAGTTTTGACAGAAAGAAAAATGCGAGCTTTTTGTAAGAGAAGGAGTCTTCGGGGAATCGTCGTTTTGAAGGTGGGGAGAGAAGTTTCTTGGGATTCGGGCTTCTGTGTTAAGATTCATTCGATGAATATCGGTGGAATGCTACCCCTGTTGTATCCTGATGCACTAACAGCCTGTTAGCTTTTCTTGAGGTTGTTTCTCCGAAATTAATCGATGAGCTTTTCATGTATAAATGTGAAAGGGTATGCAAATATTATCAATCATGTTAAACTAGATGAAAACTAGTTGTTCTTATGTACATATTGTCGTAAATAAAGAATCTGTCTTTAAACGCTGCCCTCTTATTTGGTCGGCCAGGATCAAGTCGTTACAGGGTCTATGTTAGAATCGGACATTCAAGATTCACTACCTTAAAATTTCCCCATGGACACAGTCACATGTAATTTAAATCCTTAGAAATCAAATATCTTGCAACTGGGATATTATTAGGAGTTTTGTTGCTCAAATGTTTCTTTCATCAACTGAGTATATTTTAAAATTATAAAATTCCTCCTAAGTGACCTTCCAATACTCCAGATAGGATTTCACTCATATAAAATGAACCTAATATAAGGATAGATGAGTTTTTCTACTTCCGTTGGTTTCATCTATCGCTTATTTTAGTGTTATTTCAACACACAAGAAAGCTAAAGCGACCGACGTCTGAAAAATATACTTACAAGTGGACGTATAAGTGACGTCACATTTCTTATAAGTTTCTCCTGTTTTACCGGAGTATCGGTGTACTTTCGGGAACCTCTTGGAAAGGTCTGTCCATACTGTGTTACTAGAAGTCATGAAAGTCCTCGCAGATTTTTGGGAGCGACGTCCCGGACTGCGGTCCACCCCTTTTTGCAGGTAGCTATAGTCACCATAACAGGGGCTGAGGGAGCGGTGAATGCCTTTAGTCCAGCTGTAAGAGTTG
The DNA here is from genome assembly GCA_026289955.1 of Argiope argentata. NCBI lineage: Eukaryota > Metazoa > Arthropoda > Arachnida > Araneae > Araneidae > Argiope > Argiope argentata. Next base: position 1,284,190 of record JAOUZG010026747.1, read on the forward strand.
AGGTAATCCCCAAACCTGGAATTCCTCTCAGAGGAATGCTGTTGCTCTTTGAGTGAGGGGCATTTAGAGGAGAAAGTCGTCTTCTTGGGCACCTGCCATCTCCTAGGGTACGGAGAGATATACGTGTCGCTGGTCCTACTCGGAGATCGGTCACTGTTCGTCAAATGGCTATTCGTAGGAAACTAGAAGGGGGAAAATTAGAAATAGAAAAAAAATCAAAATATTTTTGAATATGTGTTTTAGAAAAACTACATAATAGCAACTTTACTATCACAAATGATAAAACTTTGGTACTATTTTAAACTCTAATTGATATAATAAACTCTAATTGATAAACTAAAATTGGTACTATTTAGGACTCTTTCATCACAGTATGGTGAAAGTTTATTTCCTGAATTCACAATGCATAACATCATATTTGTTGAAAAGTTTGTGTTGAGTAGTGCATTGATTTAATAATCTTTGGAACAATTTGGTATTAACTCGAGCGCAACTAATTTATTTAGTTGATGTTCCACCTTGTCAAATGACATCTTCTGCATGCATTTAATTTTATTTTAGTGATGTTTCTGAAGAAACCATCTAAGAAATCCTTGCCTATTTAAATGCCACAAGAACAATTTGTTTGCGACGTTGATAACAACATCGGAGATCTCAAAACAATGTTCCATCGGCCTTAATTTTAAGGTTGCTAGTACTGAATTCACAATCCCTATAAAAAAAATTAATCGATCTAAGTAACTGAAATTTATCAACTCTGTTTCAAGAACGATATCGGAGACAAAAGCAGACTGCAGAAGGAATGAATGTTCCCACTGCAAGATGAAATCGAACTTTATTTTTTAGGGTGGAGAGAGAGGCTTTTTCTTCGACCCTACATTTCCACCAGTTTACATCAGTCTTACTGAAACTAACTCCGTAGAAAATGAAAAGAATTTTTTTCCTGTTTGCAAGGAAAAGTTCAAGGTCAAAAGGAAACCATCTGTTCTGTGATGAGCGAGTGAATGGAATCTTTTTTTCAAATAGCAACTCTTGCTCTTCTAACGGCGTTGCTATCTACTTGTCACCGTAACGTTTATGAAATCCATTCAGACACAAGTGAACCTTGTATGTTTGTAAAACAGAGGTTCTGAAAGTTATTTCTTGAAACAGACACGATTTTTACATACTATCACGAGATATATACAGAAAAGAATATTGCGATCTTCGAAAGCTGTGGACGGTTCTTTACATCTCTGATATCATTGCAAATAAATAAATAAAACACTTTTAGAAAATGGTTTACAAACTCTTTAAATCAAAAATGTAATTTATTAAAACAGGAAAATTTGTTATATGTTCTTTATTACAAAATTAATACTTCGTTTAGATTTTGGATGAAAATCGATATAATAAAATTTGTCTTCCACTCGTGCATAGGTGAACACGATAATTTAAAAACACGGCGAGCCGGGAAAATGCCATTAAGTATAAGTCTTGATCGCCTGAATCATGGCCAAAATAGCGATAACTTCAAAAACAAAACACAAGATATTAAAGTCAGAACCAAAAAAAGACACAATGAAACAGAAAGAAGCTTTATTTTGGATATTCTATCTTTTGTCTTGTTTGTTGTCTTGTATCTTCAAATGGAAGACACAAGACAACGAAAAGAGATACCAGACATATTGGATCTAAGGTTTTTTTTTACACCAATATCACACAAAAGTAGAAAGAGATGTGCAACGAAGTTTACATTATATATATATATATATATATATATATATAAAGAAGAATTTTGATTAAAAAAATACTTTCCCAAGTTGTTTACGTTTATCCCAATTTTGGTCATGATAGGTTCCAATATACGCATTTTTTATTTTCAACATGAAAGTGGTTGCGTCTTAAATCTAATCAGTGATAATTCGTGATATAGTCGCAAAGTTTATTTTATGTTTTTGCTTCTTATCGATTCAAAATTTTAACATTCAATCCCTTTTGCCTTTTTATCAGGATCAGATGAACAGATTTGAATTAGATTAATGCAGGAGCGCTAATTTAGAAATATGCTCCAAAAGATATTTGTTATTTTCTAATATGTTTAATTACATTCATGGGAATTTTCCACTTATAATAAAAGAAATAAGAAAATCATTAAAATATTGCATTCCTATACGGCAAAAAAAAACAGAAATAACATTGAGTTTTAGGTAGAAAAAAAAAGATTGCAGGATATTTTGTTGTTGTTGTTGAAACTCACAAACGATGCCTTTAAAATGAGTGGAAATGAGATTTCGTTGCCAATTGGAAATGAGTGAATGTCCAGCAAAACATTCTTGTTACGAATTATTTCTCAAATAATCCTTAATTCATTTTTATTAAAGATTTTTTCTTCATCTGCCAGAGAAAAGTCGTAGACATATTAGAATTCTGGACATTATACTCAAATTTTATAAATTTGCTCTTAATTGGCTGCAAGCATTCACGGTACAACGCATCACGTAGGAAGAATGTCCCTTCATCTGTAGATGTAGCTCATTCCATAACACTTATACAATTACCATGACGACGAGAACCAACCACTATTCAGGAAATTGCTCATTACCATGTCTGAGACGAAGAAATACGAATATATCATAAAGAGAAATTTTGGTTTATTCAATTAGAGGCATTTCAAACGCATCACATTCAGTTCCCCTTTCAGGTAGTCAAAGTCGATTCCAGATTTGTTTCTCCACGCCCTTTTCTTTCAACTTGCGATTCAATTTCAAATCACTACGGATGACCGACTTTCTTACTTGAAAATAAAGTTGCCTATAAAGCTCGTAGCAGCCTTCTTAAAGTGTCGATCGTTTATTTGAGATAAATAACGAATTGTATTATCGGAGAGACGCTACCGAGTTCTTGAATATAATGTCATTCCTTATCACATGGTAAATTATTCCAAATACATCACCAAACTTTACCACTTTAAAAGCAGGTTCCTATTTCGAAGTGAAAACTGTCAGGGGTAATACAGAACATTAAATTGATTTTAAAAAGAAAATCAAAAAATGAAAGGTGAGTTTTGCACATAAATACTATATATTGCAGATTCAAAAAATAAATTATTTTTATAATTTGTGTATAATTACCGTAAAAACAAATAATGATCTTTAGAAACATTTCAGTTTCACTTGTTTTAGGCGTATTTCGACTAAAACAAACAAGAAATGAATTTTACTAATTATTTAGAAACGCTTTACTATGAATGCACTAAGTTTCGAATGAGTTGTGTTTTAAAGTTAAAAATAATTCATTGTACCCATTCACACAAATGTCGAAGTTACTGTACCATTTTATTTTTAAAAAGAAAAGAGGTTCGAAACAGCATCCCTTTTTTTTTCTAATTCGTAGTTCACAATCTCCTTATATATATCTCGTTCAAATTTTCAATCGTTAATGAAATACTTTTTATTTATCCACTGAAGTTCAAATACATTTTTTAAAACTTGTAGTGGATGACTCTTGATGTTGATACAGCTTTTTCCAAATATTAATTCATTAACTAATTTTTAATACTTTAAATAGAGTTTTAGCAGTTTGCAATGAAAATTGAAATCAATAGGCAGTAGCTCCATCCGTAAAATGGGAGGATTTCAGTACTTTTTACATAAAGATGAAGAATGCGAATTTAATTCTTGCGAATATTTATTGTAATTATTGAATAAAAAGTAACTAAAATAAAATTTTGCTTCTTTGACCTAAGTAGGAAGTGACTTGATTTTTTATACATATTGCTTGTTTTTAGTTTACTTTTGTTTTATAATAAACACTATAAGTTTTTAAAACTTGATGGTGTTCAAAAAAACCAATTCAAAATTAACTAGATCTGAATTTGCACCAGTTAAGGAATACTGAACGCATATCTTTCCTCGAGCTGTCGATTCGAGTTCCCCGTCAGTTGATTACAGTAGAAAGACTGAAAGATGTTTCGCTGTATGTAGGAATAGCTTGTGTGTGTGTGTGAAAATAATTTTTTTTTCTTTTTTAAGCCATAAAAAAAGACTAATTGTAAATGCCATTTACCGCATTTCTGTTGGGTGAAGACGTCCCGCGGGCAGCTCCGCTTGTCAAGTAAGATCCCTGCAATAAAAGAATTTCAAAGTCAGTTACAATTCTTCATAATGAGCGAGACTTGTTTTGAATAGATAGTTTGACATCATCGTAATAACAATATCATCTGCCAGCCTTCTCTGAGGGTGCGCAGGAGCATTTGCCTCTCTTGCAGCTGCCCAAGTGCGGTGATCATTCCTAAGAAACCTGCGGAAATATTCTCGCAGCGTTGTGCCGGCGCGAATACTCGACGTACAGTCGTTGCCCAATGAACACAGTAGAATCTAGCAATGACTTTAATGAACGTTTCCTATCTAATTTTATCAGATTCACGTTAATAATGAGGAGTACCAGCATTCGTCAATGACCGATTACTAGTGGTATCTCGTCGGCGCACCAAATAATAATTTAAAGTTCATGAACGCTCTAATATCACATCATTAATATTCAGATGACGTTGCCAAGAGAAACAAAAATAAGGTGCATCATTGAAAAACTGCATCGCATTACAAATGCGAGGGGGGGGGAATTAAAACCTTAGAAATGAATTTGAAAGAAGGAAGGGAAGTCAGGGATATGGAAACAGTTCTTCAGCACAGGTAATCGATCTCCGATCCTGCACTGATAGGACTACGAAGTGGGATTGACGGGCGAAGCTCGGAAAAATTCGCTGTTAGATTAGTTCAAAAATGTGTCGCAAATTATGCGATAATATGCAGATAGCCAGATTTTGGTAAAACAAGTAATTATTAAAATTATTATGCAAAAATATCAGCATCACCTACACAAAAATATGAAGAAATGTGTGATAGCTTCTACTCCCTTTTGGAATAGCTTTCGTATAGATGTACGGAATAAAATAGATAATAAAATGGATATTACGGAAAAAGCTGCTCAAATGTTATTAACTTCCTAAAAAATCCCATGGATGTTATTTCTTGTTCAGAAGGGGGATAATTATTTTTCACGTTCTTTCCATAGTTCAAATATGCTTTAAAAAAGGGTTTCTCGTGGGCCTAGGTGGCCCTGGTGGTGAGGTATCGACTTTGGAATCGAAGGTTTCGGGCTCGAGCCCCAATTCCACCGAAGAACTATCGCGTGCAAATGGGACTGGAGCACGTTAAATCTGTTGGTGTCAAAAGTCCTCCTTCTGCTATGGTGCGGAAGTTTGGATTGGGGCACGACAGCTCAGGTGTCATTCTCACCATCTGACAGCAGCTCAAATGTAACACATTTGTCTCAAAATAGCCGTAAAATTTCTTTAAAACAGGATGATAATATAACTAAACTAAACGAAATTTGCAAAAAAATAAAATCCATTAAGAAATGCGTCACGGAAACTCGGTGTTAAGTTGTTCTTCTTGGTGTTTGATACAAAAATTGCGGTCATAATTTCCCAATCTTAAGCAGCAGAAAAAAATGGCGAATAATTAAGAGAATGTTTTAATTTTAGTCATTTAACAGGATCCAGAAAAACTGAGAACGACTCGCAAAAAATGTTTCTCTCTCTCTCTCTTTGTGCAAAAATAAATGGACCGCCTGCTGGAAAAAAAATCCGTCAGACACGAGGGCGCACTAAATCTTCTTGCGGAGAGTTGTTTGTTCCGGAAATCCAATCCACTCCGAGTTTTGTTGGGGGCAACAGTATAACGACCTTGTTTTTTGGGGATCTGATAGGAATTTAAAAAAGAAATGAACTACTTATTCTCTTACTCCCCCTTCCCCAACACCGTGTCGGGCCGTCTGACGTAGATTTTGGGAATGGAAAAAAAATCGCTACGAAAGAAGAAGAAAAGAGAGGGTGGGGACTGTTTATTTCTGGTTTGTAGGTGTCCCGCTTTGCGAAGTGACGAGCAGAAGTACAGGTGCCATTGCAGGCAATCTACGCACCCCCCAAGTTCCACTATTTCTAATGTCAAACAGGCTGTGTAATATACCGGACTTTTTTTTTTATTTCACCTCCCCACGGAAGTAGTATGGTTAGTTTTTTAAGCAAAAATAAAGAAATTTATTCGGCTCTAATTTAATGACAACCACCCTCAGGATATTAATAGACTTTACACAATGTGCACTCACAAACAACAATAACAACAACAAAACAGTTCGCCTTATTCTTCATGCAGTTGCTATTATTCATTGAAAAAGTCATCCTTATATTTTGCATTTTTGGTTACACATTTAGCCGTTAATGCATTTATTCACAAAATAGATTCACATGGATCGATAATTTAGTTTAGTTATATTAAAGTCCCGCTTTAAATCAACACTTACGTTATTTTGGAGCGGAAATCGCAATTTTGAACTGCGGTCAGATGACGAGGAGGATACCCGAGCTGCTACCCTCTCTAATCTTCCAAACCACATCAGTGGTTGGACGTCTGACTCCGACGCAATCAATGTGCACCAGACTCGCTTACGTGATAGTTCTTCGGTATAACCGGGTCCCGAACCTGAAATCCTCCTGTTCCGAAGATGAGACCTCACCACCAGGCGACAGCAATTCCATGGCTCAACAGAGGAGGAACTTTGCACTAACGATCTTTTTTTCTTCCGCCTCCATCCGAAACTACAGAATAATTAGGGGCGAAGGCTTCATAATACGGATAGTATCTTCCGGACACGATTTGTTATTTTCATCTAGTGGCTGAGTTACTCGGCTGCAAATCCTAACGTTGCGAGTTTGGTACTATCCGCCATTTGCCTAAAATGGTGACGTGCGACCTTAAATAAGCAACTTTCTACAGCTGTTATGGCTTCCTCTAACAGAAACAAAAGTCGTCAGGCGCATTAGAAATAGCAGCCAACATCACCATCTACAACTCACAAGCTTGCCAAACGCTTGGCGCAAAATGTACCGTTCGTATCACCACCAACTCACTGGTAGGAGAGTATGCTGCGAAAGCTTCATAAACCAGATAAAATCCTCCAAACATGAAAAATTACTTTATTTAGGGGCTATGTTACTCGGCTACAAACCCTAACGTTGCGAATTCGGTCATATCGGTCTTCGGTCCATGCCATTCTCTCACAAATTAATAATATTGTTTGTATTTTATTTTTTTCCTTTACACATAGTGCGGATAATTTTTTTTCTTTTTTTCTTTGATCAATTTTGTTGAGTATTTATTTTTGTTTATGATAAATCCCACTCATTTGGGGAGGAGAGACCCTGCTTACATTGTTATTTGGACTTGTCCCACCATTTCCTTTTCCCCTGGCGATTAATTGTCAAAGAATGTGTGTAAAGAATGTTAAATCTGCGCACCATTCCTCTGTGACTCCTAAGGGGAGGAATCCAAGGGTGCCATGGTGAAGATGTCATGGATTTAAGAATGTCTGAACACATACAACTGTAAACCTGATTATAAGAATATCCAGTAGCAATTCGTTAGCTCAGAAAATTATCACTGATGCGAAAAATTCAGGGTGCAGAGTAAATTTGAGAAAACTTCAAGAATTTATAGTTAAAATAATAATTCTTGGAATATTTTGGTATGCCCAAATATGATCAAATAGGCATCGGATTTTTTTCAACTAATAAAAAAAATCATTCGAAATGTAGCCGAAAGAGTGCATTCGCTTATCATTTTGTTTGGACACATGGTATGCAAATAATGCAAAAATAAACAGATAATACATACAGGACAATTTAATGTTATATTGCAACAAAAGATGTTCAACACAAATATTGCTATAATATTTTAGATAAACGAGACGCGTCATCACGCCTTTTACAACTAAGTGTAGTATGCTCGCATTGGTGCCACTAAGTCACTTCAATGATATAGTTCACTTCTATCAATGTGGCTGGACAGCTCTGATCATCTCGAAGCTTTAAACCTCACAACCAAAACGCTGCCGCCGTAAAGGCTGCTAACATAGAGGGCAACTTAAACCTGCAGCCTTGACTCATCACTCGATCTTCAGTGACCCAGGGTCCAACAGGAATGGATTGACTTCACGTGCAAAGGGAGGGGGAGATTGTGTCATAGGAAAGAAAGTGACACGCAGGGATTTCGTGCAATGCGGGCAAGACGTGGTGACGCAAAAACATTCAGCTCTGCAATGACAGTACAGGTTTTCTAACCGAGACAGTACAGCTTTTAAAAAATTGAGCGTCCTTAATCAAAGACGCTGTAAAACTAAAAGAGCCTATAAGAAAGAAGCGGCATAATCGGGGAAGAGAATTTGAGAATTTGATGCTGCCCAGATATGACTGTTGCGTTTTATTGTCATAATGCAGGGAAAAGTGTGTTTCATACGGTCATAAGACAACCAGCAATCACTGTTGGTCATGTTCTATTTGTACCAGCGAACATGTGGTAAAATTTAATATTCCAAATATATTTTCTGGTAGTAATTGGGCAAATGTACAAATACATATCGAAGATTCCATGTAGAATATGCAAAATCGAAAATTCTGGAAACCTCATTATTCTTCCAACTTTATGTGCACTGCTACTACTCTCTGACGTCCCGATTTATAATTCTTTTTACTGTATGGCATTTTTAGTGACATTTTTTAGTACGTGGACGAGGTGCGTGCGTACTAAAAGATTCTCTGTTCACTTCAAAGACGATATTCAAAATTTCCCGTTTTTACGCAACTTAATAAAAAATAAGGAATGTTGTCGAATTCGACCGATAAATTCAGAGAGTAGGAATTAAGAGAATAAAAAATAATCAGATAACATAAGGTCTTAAATGACATTTATCAGGTGAAAATCGTCACAAAATATAGGATTTCTGAGAATCAATAGAAATTGTAAAACATTAATAAAAAATCATGTTTCAACTACGAATTTTTTAAAGTGAAAGTATATTCAACCAAGTTTTTTTCTTATTTCATGAAGGTAACATGCCGCTCTGAAGATCCATGTGGTCGTGAATTACTGAAAATGAAAATATAATTCGAAATTCTCACCAGCAAAAATATTAAAACGAAAAAAAAAAATCTTGAAAACATAAAGAGGTTTACATTCCGTAATTTGATATAAGCACGCAGTGTTAACATTGAAGAGTTTTCAAGATGTTCAAGAAATTTTGAAATGAGTCCCATAACACATGAATTGGTTTATGACGTCCGATAGAAACTTTTACAAAATTGCTAGACGTTGTGTCTTCTCACAGACGACCCCGACCTTTAAAGGAACGCTGGGAGCATTCAAATATGCCCGACGTGCTTGAGATGCTTGCACTTTCACTCCGTTTCACAATGCCATATTTGAGGATTCATCATTCTTGTAGAAAGTTTATTATAAAACTTCTAATAAGTAACGGTAGCATGTTGCCGAGAACAAATGACAAATCTATTTATAGCCAAATATTTTATTGCCTGACATTTTATTTTTGAATGTTTTACAGCTAACCTAATTTGCATAAAACCACTCAGTGTGACTTATTAGCGTTATGTTCTGCCCTACTTTTGGAATTACACTCTATAAGAAAAAATAAATCGACGCACCAAGAAGGAGTTGTCCTATTGAGACGAAAATTAATAGATCGGAAGAAAATAATTAGTAAATGATTAAATAGTAAAATCTCAGAGCAATTGCATTATTTATTTAAGAGTTACTGTCACAAGTTCAATAAGCTGTTGACCCGCCTCTGGCCAGGATACAAGCTGCCACACGTCTTGGCATAGACCGATAAAGCTTCCAAGATGGTCTCCTGCGGTATTTCCTACCAAATTCGCCCCTATTCTTGAAAGAGGTCATCAACATTCCGTGGCAGATGCAGTCGCCTTTCCATCATATCCCAGACATTCTCGATGGGAGAGAAATCTGGCCATCTGGCAGCCCAAGGAAGTGTTTGACAAGATTGCAGACAGTTCATAGTAACACGTGCCGTATGTGGTGTGGCATTTTCCTGCTGAAAAACCAGCTGAGGGTACTGCAAAAAGGAACGGTAGCAAAACAGGTCTTAGGATGTCGTCGACGTAACGGTATGCAGTAACTGTGCCTCTAATGACGACGAAAGGGATTCGGCTATCAAAGGAAATGACACCCTAGACCATAATGTCTTATTGAGGGTCGGTGTGGCGTGCAATAGGGAAAGCAGGATCCCCCCCCCTCTGCACTGGGTGTCTCCAAACACGTCTTCGATGATCATCAGGACACAGATGGAAGCGAGATTCGTCGATGATGTCTATACATCCACAGTCGGCATCATTTCAACCTGATTGAGCCATGCACCACTGTAATCTGGCTCGGCAGTGTGCAGGAGTGAGTGGCAGGTTGCGTAATGGTATTAGCGAGCGTATATTTCGCAATCTCAACAGTCTGTGAATGGTCATGGTGGACACTGGTGTTTGGGTTGAACGTCTGGTGGTTGATAGAGATAAAGAAGGCGCTGTGACAGCTGAAGACAATCCCTCTGTCCTCATGGTCTGTTGTGGCCCTAGGTCAACCGCTGTCATCCTGACGCTGAACTCTGCCATTTTCCACCCATCCTTGCCAGCATCGTCGAATCACCGCATCGCTTCGACTCAAATGACGAGTGATTCCCTTATTTGTCCAACCGGCCTCTTCCCATCCAATGATACGACCTCTGTCAAACTCTGACAGTTGCTCGTAATGAGCACGAACCCTGCGGCGAGGCATTTTTTAAGTTGTTGAAAGGTAATCTGAATCGCAATCAAACCGAAAGTTTTAAAAACCGTTGAAGAACTGCTCCTTATATACATCTGATGGATGCGCAGTTTCGATGCGCTGGAGATCAAACTATTTATTCGTAGGACACCAAAATTAAACCATTTGCGTATCTGGTCAAAACACTCATGAATACGAAATTTCAAAGAAATCGGGAGATTGCTTATTGGTGCGTCGATTTTATTGTTATAGAGTGTATTTTTTTATATCAGTAATACTCAAAAATCAACCCATAATCTTCAGATCATAATCATGCGAACAAAAAATTTTCCGAGCAATATTTTGTTTATCATGAATTTTTTAAATCTTCCCGAATTTATGGTACAATCTATATTTTTTATCGATCGCACGAAATTAAAGATTTGAATGTATGTTATACACCTGAAAAGCATTTAACTGGTTAAAGTTGCCAGTGTCAGTACCGGAACGTTTTATTTCTTCCACTTCAAACTGCATTTAGTGAAAAAGGTCGATGGGTTTTTTTTCCGCAGCAGAAAATCTCGCATCAACTCGAAAAGAGTTCTGGACTCCTTTGACTGTTTAAAGATTCCTTTTTTTTGTTTGTATATTATGCCAATTTTTTTTTCTTGCATGTATTCTGATCTTCTGTGTTTTCGAGAGAGCTGATTGTGACATTTCTCTAAGTGACTCTCACCAAAAGTTTGAACTCGAGTTTATAAATTTACAGTCACTTTTTTTAGTACATTTCTCATCGTTAAGAACGAGTCATTTGCCAGAAAACAGCATATAAGCACGTAAGAAATATTTAAAAAAAAGAGAGATCATAGTATAAGGGTATTATTAAATTTATTTTAATATTTCTTGGATAAGTCGTTAAAATTTAATGGTATTTCATAAACATAATGCACACTTTATTTTTAAAAAATAATAAAGCTTTTTTGATATATTTGATTATTTTCATTAAAAAATACTTTGCTGAACAATTTTTTTATAGTTTAGTTAAGTTATATTAACATTCCGTTGTAAAATAACCCTAGGGCTATTTTAGGACGTACCTCATAACTTTGAGCCGCTGTCAATGAGGTCGATATCTGATCTGGCTCCTCCTCTTCACACCACACTCTCGGGAGGACGTTTCACCGTGGCGGATTTAACGAGCAATAGAGCCCCTTACACGATGGTTCTTCGGGGGAATCGGGAATCGGACCTGAAACCCAGCGGCTCACGAGCCGAGACCTTACCAACAAGCCACCGCGGCCCAACTGTTTAGAAGCCATGCTACTTAAAGCTATTAGCCGGTCGCCAAACTAGCCAATATTTGTTAATATTATTTGATATCCATCCTTATCATTCACGAAGGTTAATGCGATGATTCCTTGTAAAAGTCTTCGGTATGCCTTTATAGATATCAAGCACAAGTCAGGTTAAAGGCACAATTCTCATTTTTGAGAGAATTCATTTAATATGATATTCATTTAAATATGATATAGAATTCAGAAGGGTAAATAATTCATAATCGCCAACGGTATCATTTAACAAACATTTTAAACCGAAAGCAGGATATTATCTAGCTTTTGTACCCTCGTAAGCAATTAGAGACATAGTTATATATTTAATATCAAAGTCCATTTTAATCTCTAAGGAACTAAAAAAAAAAAATTCGAAATTTTAACTTTGAAAAAAATAAAAAGGTCTTATTTTATCAGATAATACTAATAATAATCTGAGATATCTTATAATTGCATTCTTTGAACTGCTGAAATAAAGAAATGTCAAAATAATGAGAATGATACAGAAGAGAGGAATTGTGAGAATGATTTTAAAAAAATCAAATATCACATTAGATATTTATTTTCAACATTCAACTGCTTTAATAAATACTCCGTGTTTAATGATTAAAGTTATAATAGTTATATCTAAATATTTAATAATACTGTGAATAATGATGTCAAACAGCGGAAGTTTCAAGTATGCTTTCCAATAAAAATGTCTTTCTTTCCTTTTGCCTTTGATATAAGAGAGCTGTTTCTAATTTTACGACACATCATTCACTAACAGTGCTTCACAAATATATCCATATTGTTTTTACCTCTTCTACTATCTTTTTCCAATGCCCAGGATTTAACCCTTTAGATGCTTATTTAATATAAAATTTCACAACCTAAAGGCTGATAAAATGTATTAAATTTTTTTTATAAACTCTAATTCTAGATCTTGGCAGTTAATAATCGAATTTACTTGTACTTGAATAGTAAGATATGCATATTTCCTCTGAATGTATTTCATTTAAAATTTGATAGTTATGTATAAATTTGGTATTTACAAAATATTACATATGCTAAATTTCACCCATTAATAATAAGCTTTAAATGCTTTTATTTTCACAGATATGTAAATACCGAAAATGTGTTTTTTGAGTTCAGTGAGGTCTGAAACGTAGAGATCTTTCCAAATCTTGAGCGGTAATTTTTTTGACGATTAAAGTATTTTTTCAGTATTTCGTATATGAAAGTAATAATAATAAAAATAATTTCAATAAACACAGATTGTAACAATTTATTTAATATAAATAAATTTCAAATCAAATAGAAAAGTTTGCATGTTGTATGCATTACCTACTTATTTTAAGTAAATACCTAATGCAGTAAAATAATCTTCATTAATGTTCACTAATATTTAGGAGACGCTATTCGCTAACAACTTTTTTATAACCTTTGTCTCACATTTCGAAGGAACCAAAATAACATCTTTCAGATCGCAAACTTTTATTTAGCAATGACAAGCAATTGAAAGGGACGGAGATATATACGCATGAAAAATATTCGATGAACTAAGTTCCAATTGGCTTGTCATTTTTGTAAAAAGAAAAACTGTAATTAAAACAGTGGAAACCGGTGTCGGTGCCGGCCCATCAGACAGTAGAAGTGAAATGGTACATCTAATCAAACAATGGCGAAGTCTTTTAGAAACAAATCGAGCGCAGCCAGAAAGCAGCTGTACTACTGATACATACTTATTTCCTTATGGGAGCAAATATATTTAATTAATTCTGCATGTTTTCTACATAATAAGAAATCATTTGCAAATATTTTAAACATTTTCGCCCTCCTCTCTTGTGAACGAAAATTTCCGTATTTCTGCTGTTTTTCGCCATATTTGAGCAAACAAACAAAAAAAACAGATAAATATTTGCAAAGAGTTTACAATGTTTTGATGTGCAGAGCAACGCTCGGAGCTCGTTACGGCCGCCCTGCAGAACGCGGTAGACGCGTTGCGGACGACGAAGAGGTCAATCGGTGGAAAATCCTCTCTGCCTCTTTCAATCGCAAAATATTGGTATTTCAACAGATTCTGAATTTTTAGAAATCGCCACGAGTTTGAAGTTTGGGAACGAAGTTTAATTTGTGAAACATAATAATACAGGTTTTCCTCCCACCAAAATTAGAAGCTTCTGCTGGATTTTAGACGCATTCCATGAGAAAGAGATTCGTTCGCTTCAATTCAAATTTTAGAACTCACCTTTTGCTGTGAATGTGTTAGCGTTATTCAAATTTTGATAACTGGATTTATGTACGATGCCGATCGAATTCTGGGGAATCATTCCACAAACTTAATTTACTATTTCTCTGAAAGGCATATTCGGGGTTACTCATGGTGACATTATTTTCTGATTTTCAATAACGTCTTCATTCTTATGCATGCGCGTATATAAAAAAGATTTGATGCATGACAACATATTTACAGTTTTTAGAATTACAAACATAATCAATTACTAAAAGCCGCTTGGATATGTTGGAACGAAAACTTTTAATGCGAAAGTTTAGTATAGTTGACGTCCCGTTTTAAAGCAACACTAGTGCTATTTTGGGACCGACTTCATAATTTTGAACCCCGGTCAGATGACAAGAACAGCACCTGAGCTGTAAACCCCTCTTCAAACGTCCACAGCCAGAGGGAGAATGTTTGCCCTAGACAGATATATCGTATATAGGGTCCGCTTATTCGGCGGTTTTTTGGTGGAATCTGGACCCGAACTTGAATCCCTCCGATTCCTAGACCTTACCACTAGGCCATCATGGCCCTTTAACGTGGAAGGTTCTTTTGGCAATATTACATGTAATACTATACATGTAATATTAAATCATTGTAATACATGTATTTCTTTCCATCGACCACGACTTTACTTTTATAAAACAAAAAAATATATATCTTGCACCTTAAAACATTAAATATTTCGTAATTCCTGTAAAGATTACAGATTGTCATCAAACGGTTTTAAAATTCAAGAAAATTAGTTTTCATCTGAGCCAACAAGCTGTTGGACATCTTAATGCAACACACGTAAACTGCATCCCTTCAGCTGAATATTGCTGTGCCATGTAGATATTAAACAAGGCTGATAGTCACGATTTTCAGGCCGGCGTTCTGACATAGGAGTACGTCGTTTTACCCGTGATCTGAACACCTCGATTCGGGCATAGTTGGCCTTCTGTGATCTATCTGTGAGGTGTGTGGATGTACCCCCCCCCCCTGTAAAAAGGGCCTGTGCAAGCAAATGTGATGCATAAAGTAGCTAAGTAATACTTCTGGCCTTAGTTGGTAGAATTGAACAAACAAGAGACGCTAACTCGGCTTAAATTACTGCCAGATAATTGTCAACGGGTTTGTAAAGTAACAAGAAAAGCATCGTTTTTATTATTTAAAACAATAATTTTCCAGCTAATTGGGAGCGACTATTTTCACGGCAGAGTAATGGAAAGGTGACTATATGGTAGCATTTAAATTCATTTCTCAATCTGAAGTTTAAAATTAAAAACAAACAAACGAAGTAATGAATATGAGATTTTTTTATAAAAGATTTAGTCCAAATGGAGTGCAACTAGATGAAACAATGGTCACCAATTTAAAAAAAACAATAAAAAAGATGAAAATATAAAAAAAAGAACATCTTTTGGTCAGAGATATGCTTAATTTTCGAAGGAGCTTATTTTCAAGAAACAAACATAAAAGTGCGTTTTCGGAACCAGTGTATAAAAATTAGCAGACAATGCTCATTAATTTACCAAAAAGAATTAAAAAGCTCCGAGATGATTGCATGTCAAGTTAGAAGGATTTTTTTTTAAATCAAAAGAAATTTCAATAGATAATATGCACCCCATTAGCAGTCATCTTTGATGTCTTAGCCACATTTGCATGGAAAATCTTACGGCACAACGCTGTAAGTAAAGAATAAATAAACTTAAAATAAAATGAAGAATGGTCCCACAGAAGAAGAAAAAATATACTGTCATCATAAAAACTAATAAAAATAAAGACAATAATCGACCTCGAGATTACTAATTGTTTAATAAGAGCTTTGTTAATGGCGGTCGTTTAGCAGATGCAGAGTAATCATCTCTGACAATCTCTCTCTCCGGTTCGCTGAAGCGCCAATGGAATTGTGGGAGAGGGGACGAGCAATGGAAAGGAATCCTTTCAAGTACCAAGGATGAAAGTTCTTTCATCACGTTTCCCTTTTCCGCGTGCAAACTTTTTTCATCGGCGAAAAATTGAAACGAGATTTTGATGTTTTACAACTACTGAAATCCCCCCCCCCAAGGAAAAAAAGAGAAGAGGGGAGGGGGTAAATGAAAATTTGGTTTATCTGCATGAGGCCATCTAAATGTAGGGGAAAAGTTAGAAGAATAAAATTTAACCTGGGATTTCCTTATCTGTATTCTATTTTGTACTGAATTCGGTTACAAATGGAGTGCGTATCGGTCTAGTTATTCATTGATTTGTGAACGCGGTAACACGCAAATCTAAAAATTTGGTAAAGAAGGGCATCCTATGAGGTCTTCGCACCAAAATTATGTGATCTACATTTCATTTCTGACTAAATTGGAGATATGTGTTTGTTTAAATCGATTCTATATTTTAAAAAAAGATTATTGAATTTTGATGACGCAAGAAGCTGACCGTTCTGCGATAAAAACAAATGATGTTGGTTTCTTTACAATCCATATAACGAGGGGATATAAAACACGGAGCGAGTTATGCTGCTGAAGAGGAGACAGCTCGTCCCGTATCTCTCATTTCAATGAAAATGTTTCTCCTTTCATCGTGAACATGGACGTCTTTTCCCCCTTCCTCTGAATGGAAGATCGAACCGGGGCATCCGACTTGTCACGCGTGATTGGGAAATGAATCACATGACTTTTATCAGATAACAGAATTGAGAAAAGGTCTGGAAGCAAACCAAGATACATTTAATGGCAGGTGTCAGCCAAGGGAAATGGTGCGTCAAAAGAGGGTCTGGCCCTCAGCCGAATGTCCCAGATCATCTCTTCTTCCTCATTTTTTCTGTTTTCATACTGAGAAGGTAAAGATACCTGTTCCAAATACGACTCTGGTGTAGTGGCATAATCAGACGAACTTGGAAAATGAAAGCTGCTGTGCCGGCTTCTGACTTTAAGGGAGACAAAAAAAACTTTGAACCTGAAAGTGACTCGGAGCAACACATGCAGTGGGCCAAATTAATTTTGGTGAATTTGCTGTTTCTACAATCTATTTTAATGAAGCCAATTTATTTCTCCCCATTTTGAGTAACCCATATCAGGGTACGGCAATAAAATTTCCGGTGTTAATGTTTTTTCCTTAGCTTTGTCATTTACATACACAGTTTCGTTTAGTTATAATAAAATCCATTTTAAAGACACTTAAGGGCTATTTTGAAACGGGCCAAGTAATAATATTGAACAGCAGTCAGATAATGAGGATGACATCTTGGATGGCACCCCTTCTCCAAAATTCGGTATTTCTTCTGTGGGAGGCATTTGACCAAGACGGATTTAACCTGCTCCAAATTTGTTTATTAAGAGTTTTTTATTTGTTTACTTCGGTGGAAGAGTTTCGAGACTGGCGCCTCCTAAGTTGAATCCAAGCCCTTACCACCACCGCCTCCCCTCACATGCACTATATATCACAAGTTTATATTTTAGAGTACGGCAGGATTATAATTTAACTTCCCCGATAAACAAAATCCTACAACGCAAAAGAGAGAATGAATTGCAACGTTTCTATTATTCGTTTATATATACACTGAAGTGACAAAAGTCATGGGATGACTGTTAATATCATGTCGGTACTCCTTTTGTCCGGCGAGGTGCAACAACTTGACGTGTCATGGAGTCCACAAGTCGTTGGAAGTCCTCTGCAGATATATTGAGCCATGCTGTCTGTATAGACGTCCATAATTGTAAAAGTGTGGATGGTGCAGGAGTTTGGGCATGAACGGACCTTTCGATGATGTCCCATAAATGCTCAATGGGATTCATATCGGGCAATCTAGGTAGCCAGATCATGCGCTGGAATTTTCCGGAATGTTCTTCAAACCAATCGCGAACAGTTCTGGCCCGGTGACATGGCGCATTGTCATCCATCAAAATCCCATCGTTGTGTGGGTACGTGAAGTCCATGAAGGGCTGCAAGTGATATGCAAGCAGCTGGACATAACCATTTCCAGTCAATGATCGGTTCAGTTGCACCAGAGTCCATGCCATGTAAAAAAAGCCCACACCATTATGCAGCCACCACCAGCTTGAACAGTGCCTTGCTGACAGTTTGGGTCCATGGCTTCGTGGGGTCTGCGCCACACTCGAACTCTACCATCAGCTCGTAACAACT
>JAOUZG010026747.1:1302939-1334156 GCA_026289955.1 Argiope argentata
TGAAGCTGTTTTACAAAAACAAGGTAAAGGCTTCTGCGGCAGTTTGTGAATTACACCATGAAAAGCATCTACGGCATGGACCAATATCTACTAAAGATACCTGGGCCATGATTCGGAGATTTGAAGCGAGGAGATAGTAATTTAACGTGGAAGAGGCCGTAAAGATGTCACACCAACACTTGCTGATGCTGTCAAGACAGCTGATGCCACACAAACACAGACATGAATATGAGGGTAGTAGTGCAAGTGCAGTTTCTCGACGGGCGGGCTATTCTTACTGCACCGTCCAAAAAGTTCACAGAAACATAATACACTACTTCCCATATAAGATCCACCATACCCAAGAGCTGCTTGACAGGGACAAGCCACAAAGTCTCTCATCCGTGATGATTATTGATCTGTCATGACCTTGGAATATTCTGTGGCGTGACGAGGTTCATTTTTACCTCAATGGGTCAGTCAAAATACATAATTTGGGCTGAAAAAATTCATAAATGCACACAAAATCCTCTCTGTTGTTGTTACTTATGACTATTGCCATGGACAAATTCCCTGCTGATACAGCAACAGATTTAAGCCTAAAGGAGCGTCTCTTGTTTTTTGAAGTAGAGGCAACTACGGCCAAGAGTACGACTTAGCTACACACTCATCACATTTGCTTGCACAGCTTCTTTTTACAGCGGCCTCTTTTCACAGTCACACATCTCACAGCTAGCACACAGAGAACAACCATGCCCAAACCGAGACTCCCATAACACGAGAAAGACCTGCTACCTCTGTGTCAGAAAGCCGGCAAATCCTCTCTACATTCTACAGGGAGTGACTTCTGCTGGAGATTCATGACGACATTCATCAGTCGGCCATTCTTCTTTGAGGAAATAATTGCACGTGGCCCTGTCTCATGTTCCGTTACGGTCCGCTGAAACCAGAATATACTGTAAACATTTGCTGGACTGCAACTACAGCAAAGGCAAGCCTTACATCGATCATTTTCATGTAGGTTAGGTCATCCCCATATATCCATGAGTTCTTGAAGGCCCTATTGTTCCAACACTTCACAGACGAATGTGTTATTAGTGGCTTCTTTTGTAATCCATGGCCACCCCGTTTGCCGGATCTAAATCCCTGAGAATTACAGTTATGGGACTACCTAAAAAATCTGGTGTTTCATAAAGGCGTTGCGACGTTAAATGACTTAAAAACTCCATAAGGCTTCATGGGCGAAGCATCATAATTAATCAGTTACGATATGCTGATGAACATTCTTTCCATCGACTTGAAATTTTTCAGGTGAATGAGGGTGATCCTATGGAGCACGTTTTCCTACATCATCCTGGACACGTTTAACAACTACTCCTCTTGTGCAAGTTCGTCCTAATTTGTTCTCATTTATGAATACTGAACTGATTCCCTCCTCCCTTCCCAAACAGTGTACTGTTATTTTTTCCTTGCATTTGCTTAATGTGGTTCCATGGCAAGGTGAAAAGAAACTAGTCAATACATAGTTATATCAATAACTTATCAATGAATTAGTTAATATTATCGAGTGAGAACATGATGTTTTGATTAGGAGGTTTTGATGTCTCCGAAATTTACGGGAAAAAATATTTTTACTTGCTTTTACCAGTATTGCCTTATTATTATATAGGCTTCTTTGACAACAGATGCGTTTTTAAGAGGTTGGCCTGCTATTACTAGTATTGCTTTGTTATTACGTATGCTTCTTTGACAGATGCATTTTTAAAAGGTGACGTGGAACTATGACATCATAGCTGTTATTTCGTCTCAAAATCCGTCGAGCTCCAAAACATTGTTTGCCAGCTAGAAAAATTGAGAGTGAAAGTTTAAAAAATATATATCAGAGTGAGAGAGAAAGAGAGAGAGACCTATAGAGAAGTTTCGTGATTGTTTCAAACGGATTTAAATTGGTTGACGACTTAAATTGATGAAGTCAAATAAGGACTTGAAAAATAATGATGTTCTCACATGATAACTTGAAATTTGCGATCGAAAATTTCCTTTTTTTTTGTATTAAGTTTTTGTCATTTATTATGTTAAAATTATTGCTTTCCCGTAATGGGAGTCTCCTGGTGGACATTTTGAAAATATTTTTTATTAAAGAAATTACTCGAGTTCACAGACTATATATCAAATTTCGTTGCAACCCATTCACCCGCTAGCTTTGTTGGATGTTTTTTACAGGGAAAGTTAAATTACAACCATCTTGTACAATGAGGAATAAAGTTTGTACGACTCATTTTACTCCAGTCTAGTAAAAAAAATTATATACAGGTAGTTGGTCAATGCTGATGAAAGATCACATTCCAAATTTCATGTGCCTAAATTCTCGTATTTTTCTTATATCCAGATCTTATATTTGAAAATATTTAAACTTACAGATGTACAATCCTTTGATGAATAAAGCCCACATGTATGCATATCTACAATTTTAAATATTATTCTATATTCTTAATTTTATCTATATAGCTGTCTAGGTTTTTGAGAGTTCACATTGTCGTGAATGGACGGATGGATAGTCTCTTCTGAAACGCATTCTGTCTGAAATTGGATAAAGAAGCCACTTATTAAGCTTCGAGTCTATTTCACTTATTAAGCTTCGTGTCTGTTAACGTTTGAGAAGATCTAATAATAAAATGCATACTATTAAAGAGGATTTCCCTAGGTGATGTAAAACCAGGCGATGCTTGGGTCGACTATGGTATAGTCTCTACGTATGAGGAAATGAGAGGCAAGCGCAGAAATGCTAGAATCAGGAGAAATGTCCTTCTCTTTGGGATCAGATATAAAGTGAAAGGAACAATAAACATCAAAGCAGAGCAACCAATCATCAGTTTCAATGATGACAAAATACAGCTATTGTCTTTTTTTTAAAAAAAAACTGTCCATTAAAAAATATATAGCAAAGGTCTCATTTCTCTTGATAAAGAATGGCTTTTGGTTGGATTGGATTGAATTTTGGGATGTGACTGGCAGGTGAGGAAAAGTTGTCCATAGCTGTGACGTCAGCATTTAAATGAATTTGATTCGTTCAACTGGAGACATCATTATCGCGTCCGAAATATAAAAATGTCAAGAAATATAACTTTGAGATTTGATTGAGATCACAACCTTTTTGAATTCGAAAAAAAGTGCCCTTTCTGAATTATGTGTTTGAAAATGGGTTAAATCGAAAGCGTAAAGATCCAGCAAGGTGCAACTTTTTCCGTGGCTCTTTACTTTAAAACTTGAAGAAATTCTGCAATTGATCCATCCGGCAAAAAAGAAAAGATCTCCCTTTGTCTATCCTTTTGCATACGAATACAATAATTAGAGATGTGAAATTTGATTTACAATTCTTTATCTTCAAGCGCGAAAGTTTCTGTCAAATGTTGAGTGAACTACTTTAAAATGTTAACTGTCGGATGGTCTTTTCTATTCTTGTACAAGTAACCGCAAAAATTCAAAAGTACAGTAAGTACAATTAGATATTTAATACAATAAAAAAACAAGTATATGGTTTTGAAAAGAATATTTTAAATCTTTATCAAATTTCGGGGATGTTCAGTCAAAAAGAATATGATTTAAATTATCATTTTATTTTCTCAAGAACTCAGTATCGACTTAAAATAGGACATACCATAATGAGATATCATGCAAAAGCCAGGTAAGGGACTGCATTTATCAGTTTTATTTATTCCTTCAAGAAATGATAATGCTACAATAATAACAAAACACAGCGTAATTGAGTAAAAAACACAGCACGTTGGAAGTATGCCATAAAGCTCAGAACTTATAATATCGGAATATAAAGAGAAAGTGATTTATCATCTTGAAACCTGAATAAAAGAATGTTCACAGGAAGCCAGACAAAAAAGAGAGAGAGAAAAAAATTTGGTCTGGAAAAAAATTATAAACAGTCACAATTATAGTCTTCATAAATCGTCTGCAGATAAACTGAATCTCACAAAATGTGTCGTCTCAAAAACTACATTCTAGGGGGGGGGGGTAGATTAGCTGACATTGAAAGAATCCAATCGTTAATCTTCTAGGAAGACTGAGAAGCCTTCGAAGGCCACGCACACTTGTCAGGGAATCCGTTGGATGCAATCTATTCTGATGACAGAGGCTGGATAAATCAGTTGCAGAACAACCTGCCAGTTTCCTCCTCTCTTTGCAACGCATTGTTGCTCAATTGGCAGATGTAACTAACACCTGCTAACTTGTCAAAAGGGGAAAGTGTTGCCAAGACTTACGAGCGACAAGGCCGCTGAAGCAGCCCCTTGTTTGCATGTGATGCCGATACAGATCTCATTCCGTTTTGCTCTGATCGATGAGAATATTTACTCCTTCCAATGAGCGCTTCCAGGAGATTCGCCAGGCTTCGTTATTCACGATTAATGTGGGAAAATGGCGGGACTGAGATCACGATGCAGAAACGCACTGTCAAAGCGATCAAATACGACAGACTTTTTCAGCGCACGGGCTACTTCTAATTTTTTCAAAGTGTTGCGGTCCACCCAGTGACGTAGGTCCGCAGTAATCATTGTAACTTAATAACAAATGCGGATAATGAACTTACATACATAAAAACATAATAATTGTCACAAATATAACAATACCGAAAGATGCATTTTATATCAAACCATTTAAAGCATATTAAAAAATAAATCCCTTTCATCTAAAGTTAGTTCTTGTAGTTATGGTTATTACACAACTTAATTTGCATACTGTTCGCCAATCTTGAGTATCTCGATATATAATTATTAACTTCTAATCGTGCAGTGGTCATCCGCAAGACGGGAACGATATGCTGTCTTAGTTATATTCATCGTTGGAAATGCAGATTAACGCAGGTAGGTAGAGACAAAGAACGATGTCAAATGACGAGCAACTTTTTTAAAGTTTGTCTCGTTTACTTCGTCCATTAGATTCTAAAAGTTGTTCTTACGTCCTGAAGAGCGTGTTTTGAAATTGTGGCATTTTGACGGAGAGAGACTTCGTTTTTCTAAAGAGATGAAGAGAAAATATTTTATAAATATGTTTCTTTTAGTATGCGTGTCTGAGGTCTTAGTCTCGGCAATCACCCCCAAATATTTATGCATCAGGAATGAACATTTCTTTTTTAATCAGATTTATTCTAACCATTAGTCCTAACTATGCTCAGGTTGGGTTTGGTGCTCTGCCAAAGACTCTGTTTTTTTGTTTTGTTTTTTTGTTACCGTTTTAATGAGTTGTAAATTTTAATAAGACTTTTATTGATTAATAAAATTTAAATTGTAATTTTTGAAATGAATTTGAAATCCTCTCGTGAGATAAAACAGCGTATTTGTAACAGTATTACTAATAATCGAATATTTAAATACTGAGGCAGTTTCCAAATTTTAGATACATGTTTTTTTTTTCTCTTCTAATTCAGTTATTAGTATTTTTTCGTGCAATTTGATAAAATTGTTTGTAATTTATTACAATGTAATATTGTTCAGCTGATTTTTTTTCTTTGTGGACAGAGCTGCATGCGTTACGCGTCTGTACCTTTCAACTCCTAAACTTTGACTGAAGGGAAAAAATGATTATGAGAATAATTAAAATAATGAAAATTATAAAAGAAACACTTAGACAGCTTTTATAAAAATTATAAAAGAAACACTTAACAGCTACATAGACTTTAGTTTATAAAACAATATATGGCTTATATCCATAAAAATGTATTTTAAATTCAATTTTAAATAAACACTTTTTCATAGTATATGTATAGTAATATATACGTATAATAACTCAAAGAAAATTATATTACCGGTTAATATTTGCATTTCTTGAAAATTCTTGCCATAAGACTCCATTATTTCTAAGCAAGACTTAAAGTACTTTTAGTACAAAAATTATTACATTACATCAACTGTTTGTTGGATACGCGACAGTAAATATAAACATACTCAACAACAGCATCTGATGTAATGTCAATATCTCGGGCAAATTAACGCATTTTTGACGTCGTATATAAAAGCTTTTCATTCAGAAAATATTATTTTGTTAAAAATTATTAAATATGAATAAAAAGATAATAATACGACATAAAATCCTCTTGGTAGAAGGTATCATTATTTTTATTTAAAATAATATTATTCGAACCAGGCAACTTAATAATAAAATAGAAAAAATACAGAAATAACACAAAACACTTTTGAAAGCTTCGAAAGCTAATTTTTTCATCAATGATTAATAAACTTTAATGAATGCGACAAAATTTACTTAAACAATGTGTATTGCAATACGAGGGCAAATACATAAGTTAGAATATCTGTATTTTAAATTATCATCAGCAAGAATTACTCATAAAATATTTAGAATTGATACCATTTTTTAAGGATTTACAGATTATTTTTTTATTCATTAATAATTTTTAATGAAAAAAATACATGATTCTCTTTTGATAGTTTATTTGAGTTTAGTTATATTAGCGTCCCGATTTTAAAACAAAACTAGGTATATTTTGGAACGGATCTCGTCATTTTGAACCACGGTCATATGACGATGATGGCTCCGGAGCTGGAATCTCCTCTCCAAACTTACACACCACCCCATCCCTCGAAACTACTCTTAGCCCAGATGAATTTAGTATGCATCAAACCCGCTTACACGATGATTCTTTGTTTGAATCGGGTCTCGAACTTGAATCGCTTAACGATTTTGCGCAGCTGTGTTGTGGAAATTTGGTGAGAGGGAGGCCAGCTCAGGTATCGTCCGTGTCATCTGTCAGTGGTTTGAAATTGCGACTAAAATTGCCTTAATGTTGATTCAAAATGGGATTTGGGAATGGGTAACTAAACTAAAAGTCAGATTGCAACACAGTCCTTTTATTCATTGGCTTCTAGAATTAGAGTTCAGCTATTCTGAACAGCTTTGTAATCTGATGCTATTAAATTATTTTAATACTTCCATAATTCAATCAGCAGTCAAACCATCAATGCAATAATGTTTTCATTTCATGCCACTGATTCCCCTTGATTGCAAATTAAGAAAAGATACATTCCAAGGTTTGACAATATTTATACTAATGAATTATGAAGTACAGTAATAAGAGAAAAATGCAAAAAAATTTAAATTAAAAATTCCTATTCTTTAATGCACTTACACAATTTTATTTTTAAGAAAGATTTTTATCAAATTTATTTCATTCATTTCTGTGGAGATAATATTTTTAATCGATTATTCTCCATATTTAGAATCGATACTTATCGATTATTTATTCAGAAACCAGTTTTTAAATTTGGTACAAGTGTGAGATTCTGAATGACAAAACACAATTTCAAGGTTTTCGGAAGAACTTATAAGTGTAATGGTATTACATTTTGATTCTATAAGAGTGATTTCATTTAATATTACATATGAGGAAAATAGATTTTAAGATTCCTCAATTTTAGCGTCAATGTAGTTGCTATGTCGATATTGGACTACATGCATACTCGATGCTTAAAATACATGTAATTCAGACTTTTATTCAAACAGGCCTTTATTAAAATCGCAATTATTAATTTTGATTGCTAATTTAAGTAATTGAATTGTGATCATAAATGAAACGTTGAATTCCTTTACTCATAAAATTAAAATTATTTTTAAACCTATAGTATGCATAAAACCCAATTACCACCATAACAACTCCAGTTAAGTTTTAAGGGTTAAATTTTGTTTTAAAAAAATGTATTTTAGAGATCTAATTAAAGAAACTTTTGTCAAAAAAAATCTTAAGTACGTTAGTAAAAGAGCGACTTTAAAAACTGGCCAGGAACGAAACTCCTCTCTCAAAAGGAACATTTTTCATAGCAATTTCAATAACTGCTCACAAACGACTTTTGTCATGGAGCTTTGAGATGCGGAGACATTTCCAAAAATATCGTCAAACTTTTATTGTTACTTTCCAAAGTTCAAATATAGAATCGAAATCATCTGTCTCCGGAACAGAATCTGGTTCTTTCCTTGAAAAACCGAAGCCACCAAGGTTACTCTCGATCGGGACTTGCACTGGCGACCGCCCATCAACTCCGTTATTGACAAGGTTCTAATTTTAGCTGGTCTTGGCACCGCTGGACTTCTCGGGGGCCGTTTTCGCCGGGAAGTGGGTAGCACGGAATATCGTTTACTTGCGCGAATCTTCGCGACAGTCAGCAGATCTTTTGCCAACAAACTGGCTGCCTCTCATTCTGACGCTCGGCTTTGAATCACGGGATGTAATCTTGGTTGAGTAGGTTTCAATTAGTGACGGAATTAGGTTCTTCCACCCACGTGAAGCACGGGGGGGGTAGGAAGTGAGTGAAATATCGAATGCAAAACAAGACCGAATCATATTCATTCTGCCTTTATAATTTTAGAAATTCTTGCATGCTAATGCAAAGAGATAGCAGGAATCCGTTTATTGGAAGCCCCTTCCATGCGCGAGCAAACACAGTGACAACAACAAAGATAGCGATCACCCATTAAATGACATTTTATGTGCGCTTTTGCACTAGAATTATAGATCTCTGACTAATTTGAATCGAATGTGTTGAAAGGATTGACTATCTGTTGATCTGTCTTTTCTTTCAGCAAATCTCCTGCCAAAAGCTCTAGATGCTTTAATTCTGTCACTAGGCATTATATCAAGAAAACATTTTTCTACGAGCAACGAAACGGGATATCACTACCCACGTGTACCTCGAACGTAACAGATGGTGCAATTTCGGACGTGAAATAAGGTTGACTCAAGCGGTGGAATTGCAATCCTTCCACACTACTCGCATATTCGAAATTGCAGTTTTGCTGGGTGTTACAAAGAGCAGCCGATTGACTTTCGGCACTCGATATACGGAAGTTTCACCTTACGCTATTTTACTGAGATAAAGAAAACAAAAAATTTTAATGAAAGATAGAATTCGTTTTCACTGACGTTGTGCATTATCTTATTTCCCAAAGACCACTATCTACTATCTTCTTAAAAATGGATAATTTTTTGTTCATTATGCCTTCGACGAAGGTATTTCTATTTTGAGAATCTGACACGTATTCTGTTTATACCGTGTATTGATTCCTTAAAGAAATAATCATGAATCAACTCTTCAATCGTCTAATTCCTTAATGAGTACCGATTCCCACTTTGAAATGAACGCATTTACTTGTATTACCTATATGAACACATCTAATAAAATGTTTAACTAAATTGAAACATACTGTTAGAACAATTAAAAATTAGCAAGAATAATCACTAATTATATAATTATACAAATTGCTTAATAGCTTAGAAGACTTTGTAGTAGATACAGAAAAAAAATATCCATCAATAATCAAATTTATTACTATCGTTTGTTATTCTCATAAATTAAATGAAATTCGTTGCTTTTTTTTATTCATTGAATTTTAAATATTAAAAATAAAAAAATATATATATCTTCAAAGGCGTACTTCCAACCTTCAAAAATGCAGTGTAATTAATCATTGAGTCGTTTTCCGATTACCCGGAAGCGTATTGAGACCAACACATTCTGCCCTTTCCCCCTTGCCTCGTAGTTTTCCGGGGTTCTTTGATGTCCGCTCATTTAACAGACAGTTTTTGGAAAATTCCGGACAGAGGTCCAAAGGCGGAGATAGTCCAATGATGTGCTAGTTGGCAGATTCACGAAACCTATCCGTACCCAGGCCGCCAGAATGTGGCTTTAGAACTGACGAGCTTCCTTGAAGAAAACCAATGGGAAAACTCTTGTTCTGTTCGCTTTTGTTATTGCCTTAAAAACTACGTGTTTTCTGCAGTCATTGGCTACAGTGGCCACAGGGCAAGGAAATAGCAAGCTTCATAAGGCAAACGAATAATAAGAATAAAAAGGCAAGGGAGTATGCTACTGTAATGACTTGATCCTGGTCGATCAAATAAATGGTAGCGTGTTATACCCAAAGGGTTTATTTACAGCTTTATACAATAATACAATAAATAAAAACAAAAACACGTCCTCTAGGTTAGATACTGGAAAATATTTACAACTGGATTGTCCGTTCGGCAACTATGCCGGGGATGCACAAGCTCTCTGCGTATTTGGCTACTGCCTGTAGCTCCAGAGATCTGCGGAATACTTCCGGTAGATCTTTCCAATAAACTCGAGATCACGTGGCATCTCTTCAACTTCAGCACTCCTCACAGCTCGTCTCGTCCACCGGATCAGCTTGTCTCCTCTCTCGGTCAGCTTCTCGCTCGTCCCTTTTAACAGTCGCGAAGCTTCACCTCTCAGGCTGATATTGGCGCCCTGGAGATGCCGATTATCCAATCATTCTTCAGAAATACTCCCACTGGCGCGCCACCATGTAGTGGAAAGATTTTTGAAACACCCACCACTTATCAGAACCTTCACAATATCCACTGTTCGCATTCTTTCTTCAATGGGTTCAAGGAAGCACTAATTTCTTCAAAGGGTCGTAAAGAGCATATGCTGTTCATTATTGGAACATTATCCCAGCTGGGATGGTTCATAGAAGAAATAGTCCCATCTGGTATTTCGACACGGTTTGTTGATTTAATGGGCCGAAAACATGTGTGTTCCATTATTTGTCCTTCTCAAGTTTGAAACGCGACACTAAAAAGGGAGAAATACAATGGGCAACAAAGGATGAATAGCTTCACCACTGGCTAGGAGTATCATTGATCGATCATGTGTCCCTTCCAACAGGAGACAAGGTGACGACTTCCTTACACTACGAACCTCTACCCTTCGGAGAGATGGTGTGTGCACGCCATTTTTCAGTCTCTGAATGGTTCTCTCCACGAGTTTTACGGGCATTAAATTATAGCTTTTCAAATTTATAAATCGATTAGAAAATTACACATGAACTACACCCCTCCCCCTCCACCACAGTATTCTGTGATCTAAGCAAGACAGCACTGCTCGAAAACGGAAGGAAGGCATAATCTGATTAGAGTATGGAGGTGAAAAGTTAAGGGATTTGTCTTCGCCAAGTTTCCGATGACGACGAGGAGCGAAAGAATTATGTTACACTCCGGATGTGCATTTCACAAGGGCACATTCATTTTGCAATCAAGGCCGATGTTCTTAATTTTTCCCAATTACACTACAGTTAAGGGTGCTCAGAAGGTCTAAGTCTTTATATCTAAAGATCAAATGTAAACAATTACCACCAGATTATTGATGTTGGCATTTGATTCGTTTTTTAAAAAATACAACCATAAATATCGATCCTAATGCTCTTACATTTTATCGTCATTGATATAGTTTCATTTAAGTTTGACAAAGTATTAATGCTGATTTAACTCGGAAATTTCTTTCTAATATACGAGCTTTTTTTCATCTTATAATTAAATTGTTATGTTGTTTCATGAATAATTAAATTAATTAAATCATGATAAACTATTTTTGTAATTGTATTGATTTATTATGAGACTATATATATATATATATATAGAGAGAGAGAGAGAGAGATTTAAGATTGATTAAGACCTAAATTTATTATTAAAAAAATCGATACGAATAGATTCTATTTTCTACGGCAAGTCAAAAAAGATAAAAGAGACAAAATCACAATGCTAAAGTCTTGAGTCGCCAAAGTTTATCGGATGGATCAGAGAGTTTATTATTTCACCTAAATCTGAAACTTTAAAACACTCCCTCTCAGCAAATCTTCTTACTCAGTTAAATTCTGATTATCTTTATTGTAGCCCACACAAAAGCAAATTTCCGATTGGCCAGCACATAGCAGCTCAAGATTTTAAATTTCCCTTTCAAGAAACAACTTTTTATCAAATGGCAACATCAGTCATCATTTCATTTCAAATAATCTTCCATGACTGCATCAAGAAAGCAAAGCTACTTCATCAAAAATAAACGCATTTTTTGTATTAATAACCCTATATTATGTTGTAAAATGGCTTTTGTTATTTCCAGAATGCGAGAAATAAGGGTCAGCAAAAATCGACAAGTGAAGGAAGCAAACGATAGTTCTTAGAATTGCCAAACAGTTAAGGGTTAGACGTTGTATTAAGTACTGAATCTTTCCAAACATTCTCACCATTTTTTAAACGTATTCTTTTTTGCAACGGATATAAAATTTGCACACCACGACATTTCCCACACAAGGTGCATAATTTCTGGCTAAAAAGTTTTCTTTTGGCGGAAAAGTTACTGACGGACAATAACACGACTTAAGAACGACACTGATGAATAAAATTAAGTCCGAACACGATATGTGAAATACTGTAGTGTTTTTCGTTTAATTTATCTCGTGCATAGTATATAAAGCATTGTAATTGCCAAGAAATTTAAACGCTGTATTTTAGTTAATCAACGTTTTAGATCTACACTGGATTGAAAATACTATTTTTTTAAAAAAATATGTTGGCTTGACTGTCCGGGGGGTAATAAATCAAAATCCTAATATTCTAAACAAGTGAGATCCGTCATCTTAATTTCTTTCAATAATACTACTTCCGTAATTTAAATAAAAAATAATTCCATAAAACTGGAGCGCATAGTAATCGTACAACTGTCATTCGAAGAATAATTCTTGTATTTAAAAAGCGTTGGAATGTTCATGCTATTATTTGTTAAAAAAATATTTAAAAATTTGATTTTGTCGGCGGACTTACCAATATCTTTTAATACAAGAAATTTAAGAACAAATAAACTGAGCACCCTGAAGAAATTTTAAAATTTTTAATAATTTAAAAATTAAGCAAAATGGTGGAGATTTTTTTGGACTTCAATGAATATTATGAAACTTATTCAACACCCAAAAATTAATTTTTTTTGTCAAAAAATATCAATTTAATTCCAAGCACTGTTTTACTTAATTCTGACATTTTCTTTAAGTGTTTTATGCATTTTTTGTAACAAAAAGTTGGTCCAAACTTGAATGGAATGGAATGAGGTTCCAATAAAATGTAATCCATTTTTATTATTTCCATAAATCTTTATCTTTATCTTTATCTTTTCTTTACTTATAATAAAGCACAATGTGTGTGTGTGTGTGTGTGTGTGTGTGTTGGCGATGCACAGGCCAGACCGTTCGACCTACAGCTACCAAATTTGGTATATGTATACCTTGGGTGCCGGGAATGTGCACCTCGGATCCCTTTTTTTGAATTTCTAATTAAAATTTTAATTAATTAAAAAATAAACCAAATTTTAACGTTTTTTCGCTACAACTTCCGAAAATATTACAGCACAAAATTGATTTTTGCATCAAGTTAAAGCGCAAAAAATTAGCTTTTCAATGATACTAATGTTTTGACCTACAAATTAAAACTCTATTTTTAATGAATTTTTAAACATTTAATTTAATCGTTTTTTTCAACAACTTATTTCGCAAAAAAAAAATAATAATAATAAAATTTTATCTTCTCGAGGATCTCAAAAAAAAAATCAGCTTTTACTAAAATATTGCCATCACATTTTCAGAAGTTCTGATTTAAAAAAAGTTAATTACTACCAAAATTAAAACAGAAAAATACAATTTTCATCACGTGATAATATGAAATGAATTAAATAGGAAATGTCATATTTTTTAAACAATAAATGCATGTGAAAATCGTTTGCAATATGAAATTTAATAATTAATTAAAGAATTAAAATAAATAAAAATACAAAATAAAAATATATTACAAAACTGCGACAATTAAAACTGAAAAAGAATTTTTAGAAAAGCACCAAACGATAATCTTCTAAGAGCGAGATTAATTATTTAAAAGCAAGAAATCTTAAACGAACTTTTAAAATGACGTCATTTCAAAGAAACGACGAACAAAAAGCAATGTGAAGAAGATATTTTGTGCAAATCAAAGAATTCACCTTCGTAATTTTTGTATTTTTTCTCCGCATTTTAATTAATCATGCGAAATAAAAACGCATCTTTTTTCAAACAAGCATACGTAATAATTAACAATGCAAAATTTGTAAAAGCATATAAAACAATTTTTACCCGCATATTTCAGAGACATCAAAACTTTCTACTCAAACAATATTGTGTTACCTCACGAGAAAAAATAAATCAAATATCATTCCAAATTAAACATATAAAAATGTCATTTTACAAATATGAATCTATAAGACCAAAGGAATTTAAACCATAATTTTTTGAAATGTATTTATAAACCTAAAAAAAATATTATTGAGAGCATTTATATACATCTAAAAATAAAATTAAAAACTGAAGGTTTCAATTAACCTGTGAAATTTTTGCTGAATAATTCCTTGAGATCTTATAAATTATTAAAAAAAATTATAATGTTTCAATTTCTGTATTGAACATAAATATTCAATTTCGGACTATTCTGCTTTCAGTTCTTAGTTTTATTTAAAGACTTAGTTTTATTTAAAGACATGCTTAGATTGAGTAAAGAGGTCGTTGTATTAATTGAAGTTTCATCATTTTCAATTTAATTTAAAATTCAATTTTACGTGCACTGATAGAAAATCAGAGAGAGATGCGGACTTCAAAGATAGGACTGTTTAAGGCCTACATAATAGTATAAGTTAGTTATATGACTATCGAAATTTGAAGCTTAAAAGTTTTTTGCTAAAAAATTTACTATGAGACCAAGTTATATATAAAAATTATTTAATCCTTTAGTCGGCATTAATATTGGCGAACCGACTGGTCGCCAAAGGCGGCTAGTATCTAATAAAGTTTCTTATTCTAGTTTTGAAAGCTTTTTTTGATTTCTGTTCATTTTTATTTTCATTTTCTGAGGCAGAGCAATAATGAATTATTTTTTTACTCCAATTTTGCAACTAATTATGTGAAATATACTAACAAAGCATTTTTAAGGATTAATTTTACAAAATATAAATTATATTTGTTATTCTATGATTTATTTTATCGACACATACTTGCCTGGAGCAATTTGAGTACTATTATATAGGAAATATACAAGAATAAAAGAAGCATATAATAATAATAATATTCATTTCTTATTTATTCAAAATACTTCTTGTACAATCAATTCATTTTTAATAGAAATTTCAAAAAAAATGACATGCATTGTGTTTTTAAACAAATTAATGAAACTTAAAACATTATACGAATAGTTTTAAGTAAAAAATTTCATACAAATTTGCTAAAATGGTGCTCACAAATTAAACTTCACTTTACTTACAAATACCCATTTAAAGCAGGTAAGCAAACTTAAAGTATAGTAATTCGGGAGTTTTATAAGATATATGATGGCAAAACTCTTCGAGAAATTTATAAGATTATTGGGAGAATACATTCATTTATTTGGAGGTTTATTAATAATTACAAATCGAAAACTATTTTTTCAAAGCCATGGTCACCAAAGCTGGTTACCTACGAATAGAGATACGCCATTAGAACCGGATGTCTAAATTCTAAAATATAACACTTACAGATTGCAAATATATTTAGAGAAAGACTAAATCTACTTTGTGTTTGAAAAATTCTTCACAAAAACAGCATACTAAAATTTTTGAAAAAATCCAATTATCCTGGTCATACGTATCATTTATCGATAATCAGAAAGCTTTTACATTTGGGGAATGAATATGTTAATAAGCCTTTACAGTTTCGGGGTAAATCTCCCTTCTCTGACGAGAGCAAGTTCTGTATATCTGGCATCAAAGTGCCAAAGCAGGGACACCCATTGAGAGGCGCGTTTCTGCGTCAAAAGTTAAATAGGGTGATGGAGGGGCTTTCAGGGAAGAGGGCAGCAGCCGGTGTCATCTATTCTTTGACCTCTATAGGCTCCATATTAGTGATAGAGGGCATAGAAACGTTTACAAATGAATTTGAAACACGGCGCCAAGAATTCCAGTTTTGAAGATGGATTTTTTTTATCCATGCAAGACAATTGTCCAACACAGCTCTCAATTTGTAGTCCTTGCTGCTATTCAATATCAGTTTCAGCCAAAACCCTCCAACGTAAGCAGTTTTGAACTTTTATGGGACTTACTGGAACTCAAAGATTCGACAATCTGTTATAACCTCGAAGGAGGTGTCAAAACATATATCATAAAATGAAATATTATTCTTATCATAAAATGAAATATTATTTCTTTTGAACAAATTTCAAACAAACGGCTTTAGACATAAGGGTATCCAATGAGTAATTAATGTTTAATGTACAACCCATGCTTATTAATACTTTCAAGTTTTTTTGTGTGGAAAAATATTTTCAATTAGTTATCCTTCTAATTTTTAATTCATTTATATAAAAAGTTGTATGCAGTGGCGGATTTCGACAACTCAGGGTTACAGGCATTAATTAATTTAAATTAATTAGTGCCTGTATTTGCCTTTTAGATAAATTATGTGATGATTGAAAACAATATGAACCAAACTTATTTCCACTTTTAAATTCATCTTTATGCTTATTTTGTTTGTTAGATATATATATCACATTAAAAAAGTTGCTGCCTCTTATTTTGATTTTTAATTCTAATTTCTTTGATAATATAAAATGATGGCGATTTATTTCTGTATTCACATATTTTCAAAGTGCTACTGACATTAAAGTGCCCAAGCAGTCAAATTTTGAAACTGAAAAATTATTTTTGACAAATACGTCATTCACATTTTTATTTATTTGCATTTATAAATACCAATATATTTCATGAAATATAACTACTTTTACTATAAATTGAAAAATTTTGAGCAAAAATATTCTTATTTATATTTTTTTCGAACGGGAATAAAAATGACCTCTTTCATTGTCTCGATGACCGAAGGGTATTTTCATTCGACTGTAGATTTTTAAGTATATTTTTTTAGGGAAAATGCATATTAAAATAATATTATTATCTTACTTGCGTTTTTGCCGTGAATTACGGCACTTTACAAGCCCGTAAGCCCATTTTATTAGTATTAAAATAATAATCTAAAATTATTTAATGATATAATGTTAGTCTTCCTATTTTAAAAGATTCCAGAAGCTGGCATCTTCAGAAATTCAGTAAAAAGAAAATCTCGGGAAAATAAAATGTTTTAATGAAAATATAGATAGCAGGAAACAAAAATACGTAGAGATCCCTGCAGAACAACGTCATCTCATTAGCCTAAGGTCAAGGGCAGCGTCCATGTCACACCCTTTTGTTGGTGCAGGGAATGACATCGATATATCTTGTAAAAAGGGCATTTTTCCTTTTTTTTTACTTATACTAACTGATAATTGCTGATTTGTGAGTCAGTTGACCACTGAAAAAAAAATGGACCTCAAGAATTTGCAAATAAATTCGAAATAAATAAATTTTAAGATAAATGATCTGAAATTTGGCTGAAAGTTCATTTTAATAATAATATATTTGAGTACACTATCCTAATAAATTAAATAAATAAAACATAGTTATTAATTAGTTCCCGAAAAAAGGGATTTAGACCGTCTCGGTGTGCCACATCTCCGTCAGTTGAAAATAATATTCAAATCACACGCTTTTGCTAATAGTTTTGCAAATTATTTTGAAAAATGATGCTGATATTTCGTTTCTTTTTTTAATATTTTATAGTTTTTTATACCTAAGAAATTTGTCGAATATCACTGCTTTTGAAATGACTCATTTTTGATTTTTCCATTCAGTTAATTTTCCATGTGCTACGTTTGACGCTTTATTTTCATTGAGGTTCTTTTTTTTTTCTGAGTAAAAAAGTGAAGAAAATTGTGTGTACGTCTGCCGTTAAAAAGAATTCCAATTCAGTTGCCGATTCAGCACTACAATATTGATTTTGAGGTCCTCCTTGGCCTCAAGTTACGAGGCGACAGCTTCCAATGCCTGAGCGGAAAGCCGCCACTGGTTGTATGCATTATATTCTGAAATCATTCTGAAATGAAATGAAATGTGAAAGGAATGAAAAAATAAAAATAAATTAATATTAGCATTATAATGTGTTTTTTTTAAGTTTGAATGTTTACTGCGTGTTTTGAATACGGATTTTCTGGCAAGTGTGTTTCGATCCAGCTGACGATCCATTCCACCAGCTCACCAGTGAACTGCACCGCATCGTTTTTATTTTGGAATCGAATGCGCAATTTACATTTAAAAAAAAAAAGTGAGTTAAAAGCATTGTGTGAAACACCAATCAGTTAAATATTAAATGAGGGGGGGGGGTGATTGTGCAAAGTTATGTGAATTAAATGCAGAAGCGAGGCTCATTACTTCAATAACAAAAATAATTAAAAATCAGCTATTAAAACATCTAGGGGTAAATGCTTATTACGTTTTGATGTCCAAAGATGACTTTTTGAGGTATCCATGAATATCAAGTGATTTGTAATAAATTTAAAAGAAGTTAAACGCAGTCCCGGAAATTCGGCTGGCCTTCAGAGACACTCCCTTATTCTGGCTATTCATTTCTATTCCATTTTACTTTATTTCATGATCGGTCGTCAAAAAGTTTGTTTGATCTCACAAGATAAGTTCTGTTCCTCAGTGACTTGAAGGGAGCTTGTTGATCAAATCAGGTGTAACGGAAGGTGGTCGGCTCAAAAATAAACGTGAAAACGCAACAAACCTCTTATTTCAAACAAAAAAGACATTTCCGCCCCCCGCCCCTGGTTCTTCCCTTCCGAGTTGCGTCAATTCCAACAGTCCACTTCGCAGAGTGTAAACAAATAACAGCAAGTTTTCCTCATTTCTGACGCACGTGAAAAGGGAGATCCTTTATTTTCTTGCGGCTTCAAATGAGATGCGTCGCTTCACGGAACTCTCTTCCCCTCAGAGGGCTGTTCGATTCTGCTCTTACTTCTGTTCTAAAACAAACTTCCGAAAATTTTGATTTTTTAAAATTTATTTGTGGTCCCATATTTTTTTCCAATATATTTATTTTAATTATAATAATAGGAAAAAGCTACTATATTTGGATGATGTAAACAACCTTCTTAATATAAATAATAAAAAAAAGCCCATAAAACTGCTACAGATATTTGCAGTCTTATGGGCTTTTTTTTATTATTGTAAATAATAAAAAAAAAGCTCATAAAACTGCAAATATCTGTAGCTATAATAATATGCCCTCTATTAAATGAGTGAAATATTTTTTTTTCAATCAAAATTGTCCAAATATTTAGATTTATAAATTCAAATTTTAAAAACTCGATTAATAACTTGACTTTTTTACTTATATATATTACCATTTTATTTCAATTTTCCGGGTAAAATAGCCTGAATATATAATATCTTGTAATTAGGAGTAAACAGTTGATAAATTATAAGTAAACTAAATTTTGAAATCGCTATTGAAGGAGAATTCCCATTTTTTTCAATATTTAATAAACAAACAATAATTCTTATTTTACATCGAAATAATTAAAACAAAAGTAGGCATTCGACTGTAGTAAAAGATATTTAAAACTATGAAAAAAAATTATCCCTTTTTAAATTCACAATGATAAATTTTATTAAAAAATTCGTTTAAAAACTTACAAGTTAAAATTTGAAGCTCATTGAAAGAGAAAGATCTAAAACTTCACTGTTCCAAGTTTTATCCGTTTCCGTTAAATAGATCAATACCAGAAAGCATATAGAATAGCATAAGTTTCGCTTTTTTCAGAGGAGAATCTCAGCCTTGCAAAATAAATAAATTCTATGTCAGGAATTAATAAACAATAAAATAGAACGGGAACAAACCTGATTTTTTCAGATGGATTCAGACATTTTGCTGGTTTTTTATAAACATGAATGTGAAGAAGAAAAAAAGATTGATACGCATTAGAGGCCTCACTCCTTTAAAATAACCCCGGGGGGCGCCTCGCAATTGAGGATGAGATGCTTCCTGCATGGTGGCTGGATCTCGCTACCCTCGCGGGTACACCAATAGGTGATCGTGGCTCCATCCATCGATGACGGGAAGGGTTATACCTTGGCCGGTGAGGGCCCTTAGGACTCAACCACAGTCAGTGGGTTCGGTTATTCAGCCCCAGTAGTTTAAATCAGCGTGCCTTTGTGGCGGGTTTGAAAGTCTGGTATGACTTGCTCCTTTAAATTTTAAGCGAAGTTTCTTCAGGATAAATGGGAATCAATTACAGTGGTAAAAAGGATTTGTTATATTTTTAATTAATGATAAAAGATACAATTCTCTATTTTGTATATATGTGTAGATACAGTAGAATTTTCTTTAGCTTATTTATATATTTTTTAAAAAACTATAATTAACATTTTAAAGAAAAAATAGTATATTAAAATTTGTCATCAATCTTGCTATGTTCATAAATTGTGCAAAATAAATCTTTAAACATAATCAAATACACAACTATTTTTTTAACTCTCAAATTCATAGAAATTTGCCATGTATAAACATGAAAACATTTTATCGCATCGGTCTCCCCCTCTTTTTTAAAAATTTTTTTACGTGTGATATAAATATAAAATTGTGCAACCTTTATTTTGTCTCTTTTCGAAACAATATTTGATGTCTTATCGACTATTTATTGTGCTTCGTTCTTTGGCTGTTTCAGTGCGTGAGGCCTATAAGGAATTACAATTGCTTTCTAGGCTTTTCCTGTAGTTAGAGATTTCTTTTCAGCGTTTTACCGCAGGCAAATGTAATGGATTATTCAAATCTGTTAGTGTTCCTATCTAAGCAGTTTTTAGGCAGAAGGGAAAGAAGAAGGGGAGGGTACGCACTACTCAACATGAACGAATCACTACAATAAACTGAAATCAAACAAATTTCTTATCCGAGAATATAAAAACGAACGATTTTACTTACTTTTAAATAACGTAGAAGCTATTGTCCATTTAAAAAAATAATTGATGAAGTGTTTCTATGGGATTTCAGATAGCATATATTCTTTCTTGGGGTCGCATCACCCTCCCTACGCAACCCTCTCCCCTCTTAATTTTCATTTGATTGAAATATGATCTTCTTTCTACGTAATGTTCGAATATTCGAATAGAAACTAATGTCTAAAATCGGATTTAAATAAGTAGTGATCCTACAACAGAAAAAAAGCAATCGCAAATGCACAATTAAATAGAAATACTAAAGAAATTATTTACAATAACTGAAGCTGATTCGTGAAATGAAAATAGAATGAATCGACAAAAATATAAAATAGTAAAAATTACAAGTGTCGTCTCATTATCGTTAACACAATCCAACAAAAATGTATGCATATAACTAAGTTATAATGTTTACGATCTCATGACTGGAATATGATTCTATGATTTATTACTTTTGTCGAATGCCAGCTGTCAAATGTAAGCAAACCGTTGTAATAACTTGTTCCTGTCCGGCCAAACAAGAAGGTAGCCTTTAAAGACATTTTTTTTTATTTACAGCCTTATGTACATGAGGAGAGCTCGTTCTCATCTAGGCTAATATGATTGATAATATTTACATCATAGTTGAAAGTTGTACATGAATAGTCTCTCGATTAGTTTTGGAGAAACAACCTAAAAAAACCTAACAGGCTACAACAGGATTACCATTCCACCGATATTCATCGAATGAATCTTAACGCAGAAGCCCGAATCCCACGAAGCTTCTCTCCCCACCCGCAAAACGACGATTCCCCGAAGACTCCTTCTCTTACAAAAATCTCGCATTTTTCTTTCTGTCAAAACTCCGCCTCTCGATATCCCATTGGTGCACTTTAAACTCCTTGTTACCCACTAGTTGTTCAGGAAAAACCTTAATGGTCACCAGTTGAGCTTGGGAATGTTCGTTAATAATCCATCCTCATAGCTAACCCTCTACAGTGAATAAAAGATTTACACCCCAAAGGTTAGACACTCTTTTCTTTTTAAGATAAAATACGATTTATTGGGCTGGGATAGACTGGTTAGTAGAGCATTGGACTCATATTCCTTAGGTTGCGAGTTCGAACCTCACTGACCGAAGGTTCTCCGAGTGTGTGACTGGTTCTCGTTAAATATGTCGAGATCAATAAGTCCTCCATATCGAGAGTAATATCACCGGCGGTGCTGGGTCAGAGGTAATTGTTCTCTGTTCCAGATCTAAATTACGATTTGTAGAGAAATGAAGTCCACTCCGTAAAACGGGTTTGTGACGTGTGTGAGTTAAAAGTCAGGTATCTGCCTGAGGGTGCTCAAGGGTTCCTAACCTCAGAAGCTACTGCGCCTTTCCTTCGTTGTAAAGCGGAACACTTTAACAACAACATACGATTTAATTCCTTGAAAGGACGAAAAACGCTATTATCTGGACTCGACTCAAATTCTAAATGATCCCACTAAGGGGGAGAATCTCCCACCCGGCAGTCTGGAGCAATGACAAAGTGAGAGGGTCATACAGTTCACTTCATTGCTGACCGGATGTTGCAACTGCCAAACATGTGTCTCTTAACGAGGGAAAGAATCTTTACAATCCGCTCATACTGCTATCATTTGAAAGTGAGTTCATATCTGATAATCTTTTTCGAAGGAATGGCTTCAATTACACTGCAAATGATAAACACTCTTAGGTGATAAAACTAACTTATTAATCGCAGAAAATGATAGACTGGTAATCATACAGATGGCGACCACCATAAGCGTGTTTAATAACCAATATTTGACAGACATCAAAGTTTGAATAGTAGTCAAAAATAATTATAAGGATAATAATAATAGTCAAGGATAATCCCAAGGATAGTAATAATGGTCAAGGATAATTCCAAGGAGAGTAAGTTACTCTGTAAGAAAGTAAGTTATTCCAAGTTACTCTGAAGACCTCACCCCCTCTCTTTCCGAAAATCTCAAATTTTATTTTATGTCAAAACTTCGCCTCTCATTTTCACTTTGGTGTATTTGAGCTCCCTGTTAGCCAATAGTTGTTCAGAAAAAAAAAATCAATGGCCTTCAGTGGGCCATGGAAATGTTCTTTACTGATCCACCCTCGTAACTGACCCTTCACAATGAAAACAATAAAGAATTACATTAGAAAGATTTGACACTCTTCTGCTTTTAAGATACGATTTACACGTATCTTTAAACACACACACACACGTGTGGTTCTTTATCTGGACTCGACTAATCATCACGCTAGGGGAGAGAATCATTCATCTGGCAGTCTGGAGGCACTTAACAATGCTAGGGTATTACGCAGTTGATGACTCAACTGGCTGGAAATGCCAGTTATCAAGTGTGGGAACCAGGGAATGTTACAGTGGTTTAACAAGTGTTTCGGGGCAAGGGAGCTGAATCTTGTTGTAGAAACACTTTAAACTCCTTCGTTGAATGCTTTTAGACCGCAATACATTCAAAGCTTCGCGCAGCTATTTAATGGAGCTTCAAAATATTTGATCGTCTACAAATCATATTTCAAATATCTGATGCAAAATGAACAGCAAGCATTTAAGCAATCGACATCAAACATTTAATCTTTTCGTTAAAAAATATCATAAATTTTCAAATGGAATTCCTCA
Source organism: Argiope argentata (assembly GCA_026289955.1). NCBI lineage: Eukaryota > Metazoa > Arthropoda > Arachnida > Araneae > Araneidae > Argiope > Argiope argentata. The sequence continues at coordinate 1,326,281 of JAOUZG010026747.1, forward strand.
TCAAGAGCGACAAAAATTTTAAAATCTTTTAATAATATAACAACCAAATGACAGCCAAATATCTGAATTCCTTAACGCCAAAATATAAGGTGGGATTGTATATTTGTTAATGACCACCGAGGAAGGAATATTTTTTATTTCCCTCTGCTTTACAGATTTCATCATTATATTATAGATGATATCTAAATATTTGTCCAACGGCTGCAAACACGTTGAACTTTTTCTAAAAAATGTTTCACAAACTACATTTGCATGCTCAAAATAAAATTTGTCTCCTTTACGAACTCAATCTATTTCCGTCTCTATATATGCAAGTAAAGCAATATATGTATCCACAGTTTTTGCCCAGTCTCGAGGAAATTTCAAATTCAGAAAATAATTTTTATATGTAGGGAGATTTATTTAATATACACAAAAAAATAAGATATTAAGTTCGACTTTTGGAATTAGGAAAAGCGACGCAGCCGTACTGTGTGGGTTGAGAGGAGAACACGTCTGTCCTGTCTCTGTTTAGTCTGGTTGATCAGTTGTTCCACTTTCTCGAAAAGAATAGCTCTCTTCTCACACAGCGAAGCGATAAAGCAGAATCGAAAGCAAAATACGAAAATAAGTCTGCACATGTTGGGATTGAAAAGAATATGAGAAAACGAAGAAATGGCTTTTTACATTCTGAAAAGTGTTCACTTTTTATTTCCATAACCCAACGACATCGGATTATCAAAAATACGCACTTTCTTGCGAAAAAAAAATCATTTGTATGTTTTTGCTGCAATACCTTTCTTGCATTCATTTTTGTGTATATAAGTTTTGAATGAAAATTAATTTTTGGAGCTATATGATGTTCTATATAATGTCTTACTTATTCACGATTTTAAATTAGATGTATGTTTTTGAAAATTCAATTAATAATATTTACGTGTTATTTTGAAGGCGAGAAATGTGTTAGTTCTCCAATTTTAAACTGATACATCAGGACATGATTTAAAACAGATCATTCAAATTCACTACTTTCATTTGAAAATATTTTTGCGCTTCTAATGCGCCATTTACATTGAAGTATTCTTTTAACCCATTTATACATATCGTATGAAAAAAATTCCCGGAATCATATTACTCAGACAATGTGACATTTGCCACAGATTGTTGGGTCAAAATTTCATTTACGCATTTTTTTTCCTTGACAAAATTTCATTTTTAACATTCGCGCATCGCCTTCCCCTCCATTCAACAGGACTGATTGAAAACTGATCAATTCAGCGGAACATCAAGAATGCCTCAACTATGAACCGGTTCGCTGGAAGAAAAACTGTAAAACTTAAACGATCGGACCGCTGCAGCAGCAACACTGGCGGGAGATGTGGTTGAGTCCTAAGGGCCATCACCGGCCACGATACGATCCTCCCCTATGAAAGTACGTGCCGTCAGCGATAGGAGGATCCAGAACCCCAAATTTTTGTATACCCATAAGGGTAGCGAGAATCAATCACCATGCTGGAAGCTTCTCGTTCTCAATCATGAGGTACCCTCCCCCCGGAACGTACAGCAAAAATGAAGAAAAAGTATTAATTTAATGATCTTTTCACCTTTTCGGCCTAAATTTCATTAAAAAATTTAAACAAATGCACTGCTTTTGCGACATCTTGGACACTAAAATCAATGGCGGTTAGTAAGCTTTCGAATAAATTTACATCTTTTAAAATTAAACCTTTCTTTTGAAGTATGCAAAGCGCATTAGCATTCGTTCAGAGTACGGATGGATAGACAGATTTCATGTACATAGAGTTTTTTCAAAATTTTGATATGCGTTCACAATGATGATTTCAAAGCAGTATACTAGATTTCTACCATCAAGCTAGTAATGTTTTTGAGTTATTTTCTCGCAAATAGAAACTATTTTTGGAGCACAACTTTCGAATTTCCCGGTTAAGCTTTCATTGATTTTCTTCATGGGCGAGAATGTGAAAAAGCACAACGAACAAACAACGGGAATTGCATCGGAGACAGCCGGCTGCCATTACATTGGGAAGGGGAAAAAAAGACTCAATGAAGGCAATGGATTATGCTTCAACAAATGACAGAAGACTGCTTTTGTTTAAGCTTGCAACAGGGAGAAATAGTAGGGACGTCGAGCGACATTCGACTCCGTGCTCTTGAGCAGAAAGCTCGTGTACATGCGAATGAAAAAGAACATTTTATCTGCTACCAGTGGAAAATACGGGATACGGGTTTTTCCATCCGGCTAACGGTGACGTAATAATCTTCTCTCTCTCTCCTTCTTCCGCCCCTCCTCCTTCATAAACAAGAATTATCTCTTATTTTCCATCAGGAATCGATGTTGTGAGAAATTATCAGTCCTGATGAGAAACACCCAACTCTCTGTTGCTTCTGTGTGTCCGCGAATTAGCGGGTTTCTTGTGATAACTGCTTTTCATGCAAAACCATTGTTCAACGCTCGGCGCGTTATAAGGCGGTATTTTCTGAATTAGAGATTGGCTCAAGGCAGACATGAAAAATTCGAATGAGTGTGAACCGTACAAGAATAGAAAAATCATAAAAATAATAACCTGGAATACAGAATTTGATTGCACACTTTCTTTCTTTTCCTTTCCTTAGACACTTCAGGAAAAGCAGAAACACACACACACACAATGAAGGTATCTGAAGAAAATAGTAATAATGAGACTATTTAAAAATTTAATACACCGTGACTTTGTATAAAATTCCTTCTATTGATATTTAATTTATTCAAATTAAGTGGTGCATATAATTTTTAATTTTCGAGACATGTTTTCGCAAAAATGCTGCATTATAGTGACCAGCTGATTAATCATGTTAAATTTCATGATTTATAAATGTAAAGTTTTTATACATGATTTGGCGTTCAGAATTTCCCAAACATTTTTTAAAAGACATAACATTGTGAAAAAGCTCCTTTTCTTTTATTCCTATTGCGTGACGTCACATTTGCTTTGAAAAGGAGCGGCGAGCTTTCTTAAGCAATACTATAGCGGTGTCTCTTCTACTTTTCATGGAAAAAGTACAGTTGGTTTCAACTTTGGAAATAGTGCAGAGCGTTTTCCTCGAATCACATGAGCACACACGATGGCAGCAAGTTGATAAAAAAAATCATCTATTAATATGTTGGATATATTATCGAAAATCTTATAGTATTGTAGAGGTTAATAGATTCCAAGCCATAGAGCTGAGATACAAATAGAGGGAGGGCAACCCTACTTTGGTGTTGGGCAAGATGAAACCACGTGCTTTAGGGAGAGAGTTTGTATTCACTGTAACTGCATTATCCATTCCTCATTGTATTTCAATGGGAAACCTTTTCTCGCTTTTAACTGTTCAATTTTAAAGCTTATTTAAGCCCTGGTTACCTATTTCTGTGCAGCTGGATTAAAAGAAAAAGCTTCTAAAATTAGTCCTCTATCATTTCACAAGTATGTAAAATAAATATATTTTATTTATATCCATTTTAATTCAATTTAAAATTTCGTGAACTCGATCACTCGATGATTTCTCTGTAATAACTGAATAATATTTCCTATTTTAGTTTACTTAATGCGTTTAATTTATTTCACTTGTTATTAAGCTTCATTTAAACTGATGGAACAGCATTATTTTAAACATTATTTTATTGCTTTATTTTAAACTCGAAAATGTTGCACGTGCTTGGCCATAAGCTTGGCGTGATTTTTTCTTGCCAATACAAATGTATATATAAACATTCTTTATGTCTTTATTTTAATGCAAATGAATTTTCTTCTTATTTATAATATGTTACTTATTTTTTACCATAAATATTCGAATCGTATTACACCGTGAACTATATTAAATTATAGCTGTGAATGAAATAATAAAGCTAAAACGTATATTTTATTGAAAATGTTACATAGTAAAATTTCATAAATGTGGTGGTAATAATTGCATGTTTTTTATAAATTTTAATTAAGATCTAAAAAAGAAACTAGCGTATCTTCTAAAGATAAGAAACTATCAAAGAAAGAAATGCTATCTTTACAGATTAAACTTTCATCTGAATGTCAGCTTTTATGTACCTACCCTAAAATCAACGTTATCGTAAATATTTCAAATTTATTAGTTATTTCGTATCAAATTCAACACTTTTCCGATCCCAAAAATGATTTGCTTCTTTTTCTGCGGCAGTTAGAAGCAAAATTATAAACCAGAAGTGATACATTTAAATCTTATACCAATGAGGGGAAGGCAAGAGGTTTAAAATTGAATTCAGAAAGAGAATCTGTACAACGGTAGTATACATTTAGAGTATTCACAAAAATATTAAGACTCAAAAAACAATTTCGAAAATTTCAATAAAGCTTATTTATTCATGTATTGCCGAGAGCGAGTGCTGGACCAGCAGAGTGGTTAGAACAATGGCGGAGCATTCACGAGACACCGAGTTCGATACTCGGCTGGGCTCTTTTAACAGTTTAAATTGATTTCTTTTTCTTTTTTTATGCAAAAATAAATATTTAATCTCTTAATTCCTGGAATCTAATTTAATTTTTAAAAAGAAAAATAATTTTAAATACGAATGCCTTTTAAAAAAATATTCAGAAACAAAAAGAAAGTCTTGTGTCGCATTTACATTAAACGCTTTTATAAAAGTTTTATCTGTTTGAAATAATGATAGAAGTATTTGAACATGTAATGAAAAATGAAGGAAGTTTTTAGGTAAATAAAAGAAATAAAATGCTGACTTAAAGAAGAAAAAGAACTACTTTTCATTAATGCAAAAAAAAAGCATAAAAACATTATCAACAAACTCAGCTATTGATGTTTCAAACACGAAAAATTATTTTCGAAACCAATTTGCTTTTTTTGCTTAGTAGAATAATTTCAAAAAAAGAACAGAAAAAAAATTAACTTTTCAGGAAATGAAAAAGGACCATACCAAATGCCGGGGAGCAAAAGATTGCACTGCAGATTTTGAGTTTGTCATGATTTGTGATCTGTCGACAAAAAAGGTATTTTGACTCCCAGATTATCCCTAAACCACGTGGCTCATATTGCGTACATTTGTTACGATAAGGAACATACGACTGGCTCCCTCTATTCATATATCAGCTCTATGTTCTAAACTGACATAAAATCTGATGATTTCATTGTCAAAGAATGATTTTATTGCTTAGAATATGAAGGGAAAAAACGTTACAGAATTTCCCTTTCTAAACTTTCAACAATGGGAGAAAAGTTTGTTAAATATCTGTAAAAGTAATAAAAATGATTAAAATTTCATCGAATGTAGGTAAAGTAATATTGTATAATATACTGTAAAATGTTGAAAATTAGTGAAAAGAATTGCAACTAAATTGAAATCACATCAATCAAAAGATAAATATTTCGAATTTTATCAAAAGTAAAAAATGTATTTGCATTATATTTTTTCAGAAATTATTGGTGAAAAACATGAAAGCATCCTATAATTTTTTTATTAATATTTCGAAATAAGAGCACATTCCCACTTTACGAAATGCATGTGTGCCAATTTTGATAGATTCGTTTTCTCGGTCAGTCTTGTGGATGCAACACATGCGAAACAGCCCAACTTAATTTGCATAACAATCTGCAATTCTTCTCATTCGATATTTTCCGAGAAAGACAACAATCGAATTATTCTTAATTAAGCACATGTAAGTGTAGAAATTTTCTAAACCTCAGAAACTGGTCGAAATTTTTTTAAAAAATTCCTTTATGTCTATCTTAACTTATTATTTTATAAAAAAGATACCCTTTATCAATTGTATTGAAGAAAGAAAATTGAATAACGTTTAATATAAAGACGTAAATTTTAGAATAATAATAGCCAAGTTTGGCATTTGCAGGAATTTTTTGTTCTAATACGGGAAAAGAAGTCTCAGTTTAGAAACGGAATTATCTGTAACCAAGCTCAATGATATTTTGACGAGGTGCATAACAAGAATCTTATTAATTTCAAATGTCGAGATCAAGTCCAGAGATCGGCTCTGTGGAGGTCTATCAAAAATAGGCCTTTGAATAAGTACCCAAAGTTATAGACAAGTCACTGATTTTGGAGCAAAATTTCAAATCAAAAGCTATATAAAATGAAACACAGAATGTAAAAATATCTTATTTATGCCAAAGTAAAATCTTAAAAAGAAACACACACACACACACACACACTTAATTTGGAAGTGGCATTAATCATTTGCTACATGGAAAGAAAAAGTTGGAAGCGTCAGAAAATGCCTATTCATACTTTTTTATCCGTCAGATATTTCGGGACCCCAAAACAAAGTCTATTTTAAAAATATTATTTTATGATCTCAAATGAAATCCTCAGGTTAATTTTTAAAAAGAAAAAAAAAAAAAAAAGAGAGAGACGGTAGAAATTAAACAAGTAAGATTTTTCTTTTTCTTTATCAAGGTTTCAACAATTTTTTAGAAAGTCAAACTCTTGAAATTGTAAAGTAACAGGACTTTAGAATAGGACTGGTTCCCTATTCCACGAATTCGAAACAGAAAAGCATTTATAGGCAATTTCCGGCTATCCAGTTTTTTCAATAAAGTCAATAATTTTTTTTTAATGTTACATGTAATTAAACAAAATTCAAACACTCGGCTAAATTAAATTTTAAAAAATTATATATATATATATATATATATTTAGAAAAATTTCCTGGCCTAATTAAGCCATCATTACAATCAACATCGCTTTATCGGTCCTTTTAATATCTACAGGTCTTTTATACTTAAACTAATTACATATATGATTTTTTATTAATTTTTAATCGTTTCACTTAAACACGAAAAACGGAATTTCAAATTCAAACGCCTCTTTCGGGCTTGTTTTTGGTAGTCAAAGTGCTGTAATTTATTTCGATAAAATTATTATTAATTTTTCTATTAACATAATCTGTGTAACTGTCAGCATCTGGCTCACTTTTGCACCCGAATAAAATGCCATATGTTTATCCGCTGCCACTATTTTCACTCATTTTATGTTTTTAAAAATTGAACTTTGGTTTCTTAATTATTTCTCGATGCTTCAAGAGCTGTGAAATTTTTAAAAGCCGTATTCTCGATATGGCAATGCACTACTTTATTATTTTCTGAAAATAATTATCAACTAATCAGCTTTAGTTCGTAAGTTTCAATTTTTATTTTAAGTTATTAATGCCGTTCTGATAGAGAATTTTATAAAAATTCCTTTTACGATTATGTACGAATTATTCTCATAATATATAATAGCATATCATATTCTCATTATTATTAGATTAGAAATTATATAAAATATTAAAAAATGAAATAATTAATATTTTTTAAAACATATGTTATTTAGTGCATAGAAAGTAAATATGTGTGTGTGTGTTTGTGACCACAATTTTTGAAGCAGAATCGTGTCCGAAGACGAGAAGACACAATGAATTTTTAACTCCGGTTTTTTATCCCTTCATCCTGTGAGGTTTGAGTTAAGTACAAGCATAAGCGACGAGAACGCCAACACACACAGAGAGAGAGAGAGAGAGAGAATAAGGAAAAGCTAATGAAGATTTTATCCCTGTGAATATAAATTATGAGATTTTGGTTGGCATTTCCTACACGTGTGGAAGTTAGCAGGGGGAATTATAAGGGTCCTTCAAAAGAATTTGTTTAGGACAGCAATTTTTTATCCCTTCACTCGGAGTGTGGAAACCATTGAAAAAAGCATTTTTACAGAGCTTTGTGTTGCATTAATTAAATATAAAAAGTGGAATAGAATAGGGAAATAAGAGAATATTTTAGATTGAAGTTTGTATGGGCTGAATTGAGCAAAAAATTATCGAATTAATTAACTTAAAAAATATCTTTACACGCATAATAATTACTTACACATTATATATAT
>JAOUZG010026747.1:1344151-1391470 GCA_026289955.1 Argiope argentata
TATAAAATTTTTCGGTGCAATAAACAGATATTAGGTAAATAATTATACTTAAAGTTACTTTAAAGTTAATAATTATATTTAAATATATTTAAAGGTTAAAACTTTCTACAAGGTTTTATATTACTATTTAAGTGATTGAATTCTTATTCAAGAATAAAGAGCATTCTGAAAAAACCAAATAGACAGAAACCAGTTTGTTATCTGGGAAGGCCTTATTTTTTTTAAAGAAATTAGATATTAACATCGAGTAAATCATTTTCTATTTGGCACTATTTCCTATTATTATAATAGTTATGAAATGCTAACCTATGGCATAAATTAAGACATTTTACTGAATCTATCGTGCGATTCTTGACGAGCGTTTTGGCAATTAATTTCTGGCATGCAGTTATGATGGTATCCGAAAATTAAATGTGTGTATTAGACGCGCTTATTCAAAACAGCTGAGATAAAAATTACACTTATAGTCAGAAAACTGGTACATTTAATATATCGTAGTCTTATCGTGGTATTTAATAAGTCGTAGCGTTTTTGAGTTACAGAGTTTAAATGCTTCTGAATGAACACATCTATAGACGGTCAACTCCTCATTGGGTTTGACCCAACAATTGATAGGCATCTTTACTACAGAAGATAAATTTGTGCACCCAATTTTATCCACCTAGCTCTCTTCGTTTTGCGTTCGTCGGATTAACTTACGTTCGAAAGGCCAAACAGAAAGATCTCATCTGCACGGATTTCGCTCAAAATCTGAAATAAATCCGCCACTTTGGTGTAAACACAATAAATCAAATTTCATCTTTCTAGCTGAAAGCACATTTCCATTGTTTTTGTCGTAGATGGACAGACAGACGTAATGGCAAAAAGACATCCTCAAAATCTCGAGATCAAATTATTCAAATGATATCAGAATTTTCTCTAAATTTAATAAATAAGAAAGTAAAGTAAAAAAAAATAGCCTGAGCATTTACACATTCTAAAAGAAGCATTAGTATTACTATTCATAAATTTTAAAAGAAATTTATTCATAAAATCAAATTTTTCTTATATTTGAAAAATTACAATGCGATGCAACTTAAAATATATAAAATAAATAAATAACATTTTGTATCATCAGGTGCAGCGGCCTAAGAAATTGGAAAGTCAAATATAAGTCTCCGAAAATAACAGAAAATCACTAAAAATTGCCAGTTAAAGGAGAAACATAAAATCTATCCAATTGACTTGAAAGATCGTACTAGCCTAGTGGAAATAACGTTTAATCTTTCTCAACACGCCTCAATCCCCAGCACCTGTTACCTCTGGAATGAAGTTGATAAAATCAGGCTACTTGAACTAAAATGAAGAAACGAGCATTAGCCACAATCTTTATTAAACAGAAGAATGAATCAAAACAGCAAAAATTTAGTCAAATGCTGCATCAAAAGAAAAAAAAGAGCACAAACGAGACATCTAAGAGAGTTTGTGGGTCAGTTTTCAGTAGTTCAGCTTCTCCCTGTGCACGAGGAGATGAGTCTGGAGGTGGGAGCGCTGCCTGAAGCGCCTGCTGCACAGGTTGCACTGGAAGGGCCTCTCGCCCGTGTGGGTGCGGAAATGGCGGTTGAGCTGCCACCGGTCCACGGCAAAATACGAGCACACAGAACACTGAAGCAGCTTTCTGGGAACCGCAACTGAAGGGAGGAATCCGGAGAGATTCGCATCTAAAAGTAAAAGCAATTAATTTCAACAACTTCGATGTCGTTTTCATTAAGAATGGAAAAAGCGTTTTTTTTTTTTTTAAATCAGATTTATCTGTAACTCAAGGGTTTAATATAAAAAAATCACAAGATCACTTGAAACATTGTTTCGATCAATCTGAGGGTTTTGATGGTGTATTTTACCATACTGATCCTTCTGTACAAGTGAAAAAACAAGCATAGGAGATGCTCATTTTTCCAAAATAAGTATCGGATAACCTTTTATTTAGCAATACTAAACCTCAATTATCCATCGAATTACTACAACAGTAATCGTGAATAGTTCGCCAGATTGAGCTCGCTATATGATCGATAAATACAAAAATTTCGCATTATAATAGAGAATGGTTCGAAATGATAAGCTAGGAAAAAGAAAAAGAAAAGGGGAGCAGGTTTATATCAAACAAAGAACTGAAAAAAAATGCGCTCATTTTAACTCAATGCAGGATAAAATTGTCTAAAGATGACGGTTTCGGAAACATAGTAATGACGCTTTTTGTAGTAATTGAAGAAATGCAATTAAGTTTCCATAATACGTTCATGGCAGATTAAAAAATAGAAAATACATTTTTAAAATGCATACTTTGACTAGTGTACAAGTGCATAAAATCATTTTTTTTTCTATCGAAAACCTGGACATCAAATAATAATCAAAACTCTTAAGACAGTTAAAAATACCCTTTTAATGAACTGAGAGAGAAACAAACGCCCAATTTTAAAGATTCTTTCAAGCGATGCACTGAAATGGTTCATTTCACTCCATCCCGGGAGCTTCCCACTTGTCTGTGGACGATGAGGTGCGTCTGCAGGTGGGCGCGCTGCCTGAAGCTCTTCTTGCAAACGGCGCACTGATGCGGACGCTCCCCGGTGTGCGTCCGAAAGTGTCGGACCAGGTGGGACTTGTTGGCAGTGACGTAAGGGCACACGGAACAACCATGCAGTTGGCCATAAATCGAGGGCTGGCCGAGTAGATCCACTTTTCTCGACAAGACACGGGCTAGGAATAAAAGAAATACAGATGAATCCAACAGTCCTTCTTTATAGAATGCAAGCAGATCAAAAATGGCTAGAGAATCATTTTATAGGTTTTTCCAAAAACAATAAAAAAAGTCGCTCAATATTTGAATACCTTTTCTTGTATGCCTGATACAAATGAAATTTTCAACAAAAATATTTAAAAAATTCACCAGTTTTTATTTTTTCTATTCATACAAAAATCATACAGATCATAATTTTTTCATAAAAGGTTTTTTTTAAACAATATTTCAATCATGGTTTAAATTTCATGCAATAACCACAACACACAGACACGCCGGAGGTTAAGAAGAAACAGAAACCTCCAATTAAAAAAAAGTGACCTGCCTGATAATCTTTTTAAATGACTCTTGAAATTTACGAAAATAGAAATAGAAATTCTGAGAAATTCCAAGATTTAACAGAAAAGACACGACAGCGTGAATTAAGTTGTTGACAATAACAACCGTTCCGCAATGGAACACCCAATTTAAGCTGGAGGTACTTGTGCAATAACTTGTCACCATCAAGGAAGTTCATCAATCAGCAATGACAATTGTATCGGACAAGATGGAACAGCGATTTAAAACCAGACAAAGAAAATGACCCTTCATAAGAAGAGATAAGTGCTAGACTTTTTCCTTCGCTTCAACAATGTCTAAATTAATCTAGTAAGTTTCGATCAGTATAGTATCCGTTCGATCTACAAGGGATAGAGAAGGAGGCTCCGACTATAGACGGAAATGCTAGATTCATTTATCTTTTTCCCATCATCTTTCCATAGGTAATAATAGGTGAAACTTATAACAAATCTAAAATCGGAAAGATGAGGTTCGTTTCTTCGTCATCAATTGTTAAACCATAAGACATTTAAAGGTAAAAATTAGTAATTACCTCGGTATAGTAGTAAGAACTAATGTGAATGTAACAAAAACAAATTCCCGAAACTTTGGCTTATTGAAAAAGATAGATGGATTATTTTTATTGATCCACATACACACAATTTTATCAATGAAAACTTATATCCAAAATAATACAATATTATGGCAAAAATTAAACCCAAAATATTTTTTAAATGAGTCATTCGAAACCATGATCTCTGCTGACGATGGTTGAGTGTCAGCTCACTCAAACACGATGCTTATAGATTTGAGTCGGGCAAATCATTAGTGACACACACACACACACAAAAAAAAATGTCAGAGCGGCGTGCACAGCCGGGGTTTCGTTGGGACTTCAGGAGGAAGTGCTGAGCAAAAGAGTCCCATTGCTCACCTAAACGTGCGTTCAACCAATGAGCTTCGAGCCGCTCATTCGCTTTATTCGATATTTTATGTAACAAATGAATTTTCGGAAGTGTGCACTGCTCTTTGAACAATTTGTCCCATCAAAAAGTTTGCACACGAGGTCCCAGTGCAGAAAGTCAACAACGAGTTCTACGAAGGCCTGAATTTTAATATCTGCCCAGATCAGATCGTGTTAGACTGAAATTCCAGTTTGGAGTGAAACGAAAGTTCTTCCGTATTTGTTCCAGGGCGTTGAATCGAAATCGAGGCACGTCCACTGCCGTCAATTTAAGAGCTGTAGATGGTCCCTGTGGACGATGAGGTGCGTCTGCAGGTGGGCGCGCTGCTTGAAGCTCTTCTTGCAAATGGTGCACTGATGCGGACGCTCGCCCGTGTGCGTTCGGATGTGCAGCGTCAGGTTGGACTTCTTGGATGTGGCGTACGGACAGAGGGAGCACTGGTGCAGAGTGGCGTTGAGAGTAAAACTGGGCCTTGGAGATGTGAAAAAATCTGGAAAAAGAAATGGGATAGTGAATCGCAAGATTATTGTCGACCCGTAGACAGTTAAAAATGATTTAAGTTTTGAGTTGGAACAAAATAAGGATGTTATAGTTATGAACAGAGACCAAGCCAGGAGGCGGACTTCATTCAAAAACTCAAACAATCGTGTTTCTTGCGATGCGTTCGGGCATTTGATTGGCAGGAGAGAGAATAACATTGCAGAATTTGCTAAATTCATTAACAATATAATATAATAGAACTTGCTGACTATATTCAATGCATTGTCACAAAAGTGAAAAATTCGTCAGAAGGTGATATTAAAAGGAAATAAGAGACGGGGTAATAAAACCAATTCATATATGAATGATTAACAAAAAGTACAATAAATTTAATAAAGGCAAATTTTAAAAGCGGTCTTAGTGCACTAGCAAGCTACTTTAAAAAAAAATATTTGCAACTTCTTAGATGTTAATGTCTAATTTATTATAAATATTAAGGAATAAATTAAATTTTTGAAAATAAATTCACCATCTGTCAACGTTATTTAGGGTTAAAAAATTTAATTAAATCGATCAATTCATTGATAATTTTCTTAAATAATTAAAGTAATGCCATGCTATCGAGAACTCATGTACACAATTTTAGAACACATAACATATCAAGAAAAGTTTGAAAAATCGATCGCAAAATTTCATATCAGCAAACGTGATATAAATTAAACAAATCTGTATGTAAAGAGCATTTCAGTGTTTCCCCCCTTCTAAACTGGAAAAAAAAACCAAATGGTATTGCCCCATCTTTTTATGAACCTTATTAAGCTCACTCTATTCACTAAGCAGTGATATAATAGGATTGAAAAAATTCTTGCACAAAGTACTCCTATCAACTCCCCAAACAATAATTTGCTAGTCGTGCATTAATGTAAGATATATATGAATGAATGTAACGTCAAATAACAATCAAAATAAAATATTTCTGTCTTTTGTTTTGTTACATATACCATTGAGGAAGGAGTGTGTGAGGGAGGGGCATTACACCTAGAGCGCCATTTAATCTCAGTATATGTCTAGTTTTAACTTTACAATGCCAGGGGTTAAAAGCCAGAAATTCAGGTTCTCAAAAACCCTCCTAATAGAAGCACTTTCATATTCTTTAATATAAGATCCAAACAAAGAAATTCACACTCTTTCAATGAAAAGCGAAAAAATAATCCAATCAAACAATTTTATTTTCCACCATATAGTTCCATAATGGAGTCAATTTCTGTATGAAATTAAACATTTTGCAAAAAGAATAATATATAAACAGTACCATTGAAATTACAAGTTCACTATTATTACATATTCTGATAGAATAATATATATATATATAACCATATCAGATGAAAGATTCAAAGCAAGAATGGTGTGCAAACATTCTGAATTCCATTTGTTTCTCAATACTAATTTGAAGACATCTTCTCTGAATAGGTGTCAGTGCTGGTAACTATGTAACATTATAATAATTTTGCTGATATTACAAAATTATTTCATTTTGTCAATATATTAGGGTATGTACAAATTTTCAAAAGCAAAAGAAACATAAATTTATCTTCAAATTAATTCAAAAGTTACAAGCAAGAATGAGAAAAAAATCAAATACATAAATTAACATTTTAAAAGAAGATATACAATGACTGATGAATAACAAAAATGTACAATATCATTTTTGGCTCTTTCACTCATAATATGAAGGTTTCAAGACTTATGAAATAAAGTTTAAATCAGTTTCTGATAAAATGCTATCTCCATTTACAGATTGTTTAAAAATTGACCTTAAAGAATTCAGTTCAATTTTGAAGCAAACTGAGATTTCAAAGCAGTTAGAACATACTTATACTAGAATCACAGAAACCCTCAAAAGACCACATAGTCTTATTTCAACTAAAAAAAAAGACTGTTTTACTCATCCACATAAATTCATGTAGAATAGAGAGTTAAAAATTCAAACAAGCTTTTATATGCTTCCGAAAATAGCCATTAGCATGACAAAATAGCATAGACCTGCAGAATATAGTAGTTCAGCTAAAAAAATAAATAGCAAATTTTTAACCCAATCAAATGCAAATGAAATACAAACTAGGGAGAGCCTTTTTAAATTGCTTATTTTGATTATAGTGAGTTCGTATTAAAACAATCCAGTAGGAAATTTAGATATTCTATGACCTAACACAATGAGCATTAGGAGGTCCATACTTAAACAAGGTAATTTAATTTCATATTTCAGATCATTCATTTTTTTTGTTAACTTTGTGAACATGTGTTTAATTTTAATTATCTTTTTTGACTCCAGATTGCCTGGCATCCACACCTGTACACAATAATATTGAAGTTGATATTCAGCTTTTATGAATATTCAAACAGCAAATAGTATATATAAAAGAAAATAATTAAAATAGTTGAAATATAAGGTTTCAATGAATGCTATAACAAAATATTTTTATCATATATATATTCATTAAGCATCCAACATTCAGACACATATAAAATATACATTAAGATAGAAATAATTTTAGAACAACAACTCAATCTTTGAAGAAGAAAAAATTATTACATAAAATTATCTCTTTTACCACGCTTGTACTGCACTGCATAGCTCTGAAACTACTTTAGAAATATTTCATAGACAATTTTTAAAACAAACATCTGATAGATGCTAATTCACACAGATAACAAAAAAAAAAAAAAAAAAAAACCTTTTTCCTTCTTTAATAATGTGCAACAAAACAAGGGGAAGAAAAAGAACAATACATCTTGACCTTTAGTCTAAAAATATTTATGGTTCATTAAAAAGATATCCCTTCCAAACTGCACTTATTAAAATAATTTTTTTCTAAGGTAATGCACATTCAGTTTTCCGAAGTGCAACACAATACGCTTTATTAGAGAAGGAATATATGCATTTCTTTTCATCCACTGTCTGTTAGCAAGATTCTCACACACTTTAACAAATTAAAGTTATTCCCCTTATGCATAGCAACAAATAATTCTTTAGAATACACAATTTAGTGGCGCTGAAGGGACACAAACAATTTTGAATTGTTTGCAATCCCATAAAATTCTCCCATGGTGATATATCTGAAATAGTTGAAGAAGACTCTGATTAGAACGGTAGGCTCTAAACAATCAGTAATAATTAAACTAAATGGATTAATTAAAATCAAGATTTCAAAAACAATTTTTTCAAACTATCTAAAAAGATGATTTTTTAAAAAAAAACTTATTTGTATCATTTCCCACTTTTTTGCTATGAAATTATCTTTTCTTTCAAATTCACAACTAGATAACATCATTATGCAGAATCAAAATTTAATTTAGCTGAACAAAATAAATAATTTAATTCAAAAAATATTTAAAGAATATATAATCACTCACTGATAATATGCAACTATGCAAAATATTACCAAATGAATGAAAAATGAATTATATAAATTCCTCTTTATAAATATGAAATAAGTGATGCTACATAAAAGTGTGTGAATATATTTTATAATTATTTCAACAAAAATTTGTTTTTGCAGCATAAGTTGAACTATTTAATGCCTTATAATGAAACTGCACAAGAAAATAACCCTGGTTGTTTGGAACCATCATTGCCAGATTACTAAAACAACTGAATAATCTAGTCAGCATTTAGTTCAAATATATTAATGAAATGAAATAAAATCAGATCATGAATCCGATTTATCTCAAACTTGGAACTCTGTCATACAGGTAATATTTTTCTTTTTTCAAGAGGGGGGATAAAAAAACGAAACACATTAATTCCATTGTTTCAGTTTAAAAAATTCAATGCAATTAAAGGGTTTTTTTTAATTCTTTATTTGTCAATATAAATAAGTCATTCATTTTTAAATGGAAAAGAATATTTTTCAGTAGTGTGATTACAAGGGTATTGACATACTCACATAACAGTTATTAACTTCTAAATTATAAGCAGAAAAAAATACAAAGAGTTACATATATTTAAATTGAAAAACTAATATTCAGATATATAAGTTGAATTGAAAACCTATCTATAGTTTTTTATATATTACGGAGCCTGATAGGAATACAATAAATACTGCATTGATCAAAAAAAAAAAAAAATCAAAACATTATATCCAAAAATAAAAAAAGATATGGTATTATTATTAACAATTAAAAAATAATAAAAACGATTTATATGTAACAATTTTAGTAAAAATAATAATGTAACAGTAATTAAAATCAAGATATTTTTAAAAAAAACTCCAAGAAATAAGTTATTATAATAAACAACACAATTCATATCAAATGTATTATTTTTAATGAGAACTACCAACTACCTTTTCTTATTATTATTTAACACATTGTGCAGCTGAAGGGTTCTTGAGTAAACTAAGGAACACAAAACTAAGCTATTTATGATAATTAAAAATAGAAGGGAGAATCACATTAAAATAAAAAAAAATAGTTTTGACTTCAAATAAATCAAAATAATTACAAATCAAAGCCAATATTATAAATTTATGATAATAGTAAATTTAAAAAATAAAATAAAAATTTAAATGAAAAGAGCTCAAGTTAGCATAAGTCACTAAATAAATAAGTTTTAAATTATTACTAAACACCTTACAGCATTCACTTACAGAGTTACCTTCCTTGACAGAAATATATACACTTCAAATGTTTAATTCTTAAAACTTTCAAAAATAATATAATATATATAAAGGAAAGAGCGGAATTTTAAAGGAAAAAATAGGAGTAAATAAATACATGAATAAAATACAAAAACTTTTTCAATGAAATTATAATCCATAAAATTTTAGTTTCTCCAGAAATATTTTTGTAAATAAATTAATATATAGCAATATATTAAAATGAAGGCATTATTTCAAGAATTGAATTCTCTACAAACTTTGTGAGAGATTAAATTGATAAACTTTTTCTTAAAAAAATGTTTGTTTCATTATTTCAGAGATGTTAAAATATGAATTTTCAATTAGAGAAATAATGTTAACGTGAAAAAATATATTTACCTAGAACCTGCAGGGGAAAAAACCATTACAGAAAGTAAATTAATCACTCAAATGAATTTTTTTTCTCTCCCTTCAACAAACATGAGTGCTTGTCTTTTATGAAATATGATTAAGTTTTTACTTTGAAAACTTATTTTTTCTATATTTTATGAATTTAGTAGTTGCACACCTTTTATAAGCATGTTTTGTCTTCACATGATTAGGTTCTTCAAATATATAGTATTCAAAAGTTTTCAATAATTTATTCTTATTTAATGTGACATTGCATAGTTTTTTATATTTTAACTAAACAAACATAACATATTTTTGAATTTTTAAAAATCTTTTTATGAAATAAAAACAAAATTTAATTTTCTATAAGATTTTTTTTTCAGTTAAAGAGTGCAATAGACATTAATTCAATTTATTTTTATTTACATTAATTTAATTTGCATTAATTTAATTTATCTTCAATAATAATATCAAGTTAAATTTGAGAATCAGCATGCTAATTTTTTTGTTCGTTTATCAGCAAAGAATGAATAACTTCAATGGTAAAGTGAGAGAAAAATAGATTATGTGATGCTGGTTTTTAGAGCACTTTTTATAAAGAAATATCAAAGCAAAGTTTAAAAAAGAATTCTGGGTATCATTTATATCATTTTAACTAAAACTATTGATGATGACTGGGACAATAAAAATCATATCATTAACTATCCTCATAGCATAAAAATACAATAAATTAACTTTATACATTCCATGCTGTGAAATAAAATGTCTCTTGACAGATGACTTTGTTGTGAAAGTTTTACCTCAAATATTACAATAATGTGGCTATTTTTTTTTGGTATGTATCAATAAATGAGTCTTCAAATTATTTGATTTTATTGAACTATAGGATCAGAGTGAGCACCTATGCACTTTCTTTAAACTATCTGAAAAATTAAAAAAGGATGAAAAAATTCAGAATTAAGTAATATAAAAATACACTTCTTTAAAAGAAAAGATATATAGTTTCAAGTTACATAGAATAACAAAATTAAAAGTGAATGACACAATTTTTAATTTGTTAAAAAATGATTTTATACAAATAAAAATTATATAACACAGTGTAAATAACATCCCATAACCAATAAATAATAATCAATATGAGAATAGAAATTTCAACCAGAATAACTTTTAAATAAAAGAAATATATTGCAAGGCAAATTTCTGCATAAACATAAAGCATGATTATTATGAGGCAATATAACATAATTATTTTATTTTAAAATTTTCAACTAAGTGCACAAAATAAATAACTAGTTTAATATACAGCTTTTTTTATTTTACATAAATTACAATTGATATTGGAATGACTAGCTGACAAAAAAAATCTTTCAAGGTTCAGTAAATGTTGTTCATACATGGCAAGAAATAAAATGTTACCTTGAACATTCTGAAATTTATTATGGTAACTGATCTTGTAACAAACCCTATTATGCTATTCACATACATAATAAAATATCTAAATATGATATTTTTTGAACAATAATTTTAATAAACAATGAGAGACAGTGCTCACTTTGTATATCATTAAATAACAAAATTTGACAATAACACTAAAAATAAACAGGTCTGGTAAACTGCATATTAATAAATTTTATACAGATTTATTGATTAATTATCTATGAAAATGCAAGTCATACCAGATATCTGTCTCTTTAAGTGTATCCAAATAAAAGATACCATAACTGAAGCATCTCCCCCCCCATACACATACCTTTTAAAAATAAAGATATTTAAAATAGTATTACATATGGCTTAAGAAATGTCTCTGCAAATCAAACTTGGCAGCAAAGCCTTTGTAACAAATGTCACACTTGAAAGGCTTATCTTCTGCATGCTTTCGAAACATGTGGATTCTCAACAAGCTTTGAAAAGGTGCAAAAAAGGGACAGTGAGGACCTGTATGCGCCTTTTTACTCTTCCTTCTACCACATGAAATGTTCCAACTACTTGGAAGTTCTAAAAAATAAATACAAAGTATGACCACAGTATTTATTAAAAATAATTATCAATTATTTCATTTGATTCTTTATTCAAATTCAGATTTAATTCCTTTTTTAGAAGTAGCTGAATTAAGTGAACCCACTAAACAATTTAAAGTACTAAAGAAAAGAATAAGGAGAAAGTAATGATAAAAATAAATATATGCATATTATGGATTCATAACATGAAAAGTTATATTAGAACATATTCACAGGAAACCTTCTACAGTACAGGAAAAATTCTAAAGATCATGCATTCATTTTTTTCTCATAACCATATCTTAGAAATAAAGATTAATTCAACTATTTTACAGAAAAAATACATAACAGTTATGCATTAAAAAAATCCTAACCATAATACTGTAACAAAACTCATTCCCCCCCCCCATGAATAACTCATTAGATTTGATGTTAAATATAATACTAAAAGTATTTTGATCAACTATCAGGAATAGAACTTTTCAAACTTTAACAATGTTTAGAGAGATCTATATTCCCAAATTTAAGTAAATAAAGTTCTACGCTTTCTTTCTTTTTTAAAATAGTTTCAATGAACATGAAATAAAGTTAAATTAAATAAAAAAAAATCCAACAATTTGTTACAATACCTTGGCGGCATTGGCTGGCATTCCGAATATCGAACCACATCAAGAAGGTAACGCACAATTGCTTGTGTTAATATGCAAAAAGCAGCAGAAAAATTTACTGGTAACATTATGGGGAAATGATCGGCAGCAGAGAACTTCAGAAGTTGTGCATGGTTCCATTTTTTTCTTTTTTTTAAAAAAAATTTCGCACTGTACGCCGTTAATACTATAATTGGACTTATATTAACAAAATCCTCTATTCCAATGCTGAAGCCTTCATGTATGCGCACAAATATTCATTAACATGACACCACTGTTTAATGCCACTTTTGAAGTAAAGAATTACCTAATCTCTCACTTTCAATCAACATTAGCGGCAGACATTCATGAAATTTCTCGCTCCACTTGTAAGGAAATATTTAGAAACCATTTCCCATTTATGTCTTCCAAATGAATTAATTTTCGACCCAAGACTATACTCATGTAAATTGTGTTGGGCAAACAACCTCACACGCCGGTTGCGGACATCATTTTTACTCCTGAGAAAACTGCCGCCGGCACGTGCGGCACGTCATAGGCGATTCTGTGATGAAAACATTTCAACAGAGCGTGGCACGTCCGCTTCCCACCCAAAATGACACTTCAGCAGCCATGTGGGGGTGAAGCCGGAACAGCCATAAATTAGCGTACAAGTGACGCATTTTGAAAGGAATATGTATATATTTTTAAAGTTCAGAAAATAAATTTGTGATCAAAAACTGAATTAAGTTCAAAAATTGAAGTTAGTTCTGACAGGTAGCACATCCCGGAATGGCACTTTAAAAAAAGTTTTCTTACAAGAATAAATCTAGACTGCGTTGAACAAAATATTAAAATAAAACAAAGGCTTGCACCGTAGAAATTTAATTCTAGCATAACTGTCTCGTACATATCGAAATCATCGATTTTAAAACAATTACTAAAATTCTAGAATTGAATGATTTAAATTTAAGGAAAACCGCTAACAAACAAAACAAAAATCCAAAATTCCGAATAATATAAAGAATTTTTAAAAAAAGAAAAAGAAAAGAGTAATGAAGTTAAACGATACAAAATTTACTTAAATATCTAAAAAGAAAGAGACATAGATTGCCTTTGCAATCGAAATTATCTATAACTTTACATAAAATAAGTGGTTTTTAAACATTTTTTGCACGAACAATATTTCCAGCAGAAATAAGCCAAAATTACGATAAATTCTTGATAATGCAGGAAATTCTAGAGTTCTGGTAATGAAGGAAACCGATGAAATAATTAATAAAGGAACATCTTCAAATTACAAACACATTACCTAAAAAAAGATCTGATGTACGTTAGTCAGTCGATCAGGGATATTATTTCAAAGATTTATAAAACCATAAAGAGAAGAAGAAAAAAGGAAGAGGAAGAAGAATTCAAGATATAAATGAGACTATGTATACATGAGCATACATTAGCAATTTAAAAGGTAATAATGATGGGAGGGGGGGGGGAATCAGACCGTCCCTTTCCCGTTTTGCAAACACTTAATGATGGGTATTTAAATTGTGAAAATTTTTGAGTTTCTGAATAATGCTAAAGGTGACAATGAACCATTTATATTATGTTAGATAATGACTCTCCACTTTAATTTGATATTCCAACATATTTTATTTTTAAGTATTACTCTAAATGATACTTGACTGTTTTAAAGAATCAATATCTATGAAAATTCTATATTCTATCTGGTATTAGTCATGCAATTAAGATTTGTAAAATTAAAAAAAAAAAATGTAAGGCCGAATAGTTACATATAATATAACAGGAACTGTAGGTGAAAGTGAAGGGTAGTACAGATTTTTAGTGAACATATTGTTTAGAAAGCTTTTGAAACATACAAATAGTTCAGAACTTTACTTTACACAATTAAAATTGGGTAAAAAAAACGATTGAAAAAAATTTACTTTTAATAATTGATTTTTACATTTATTATATAATTAGTTGTGAGAAATAAATAAATTCAAGGTTTTTAATGATCTTGTAATGACTTGATCCCGGTCGATCAAATAAAATGGCAGCGTTTTAAACAGAAAGGTTTTATTTACAGCTTTGTACAATAACAAAATCAACAACACGCCCTCTAGGTTAAATGCTGGGAAATATTTACAACTGGATTGTCAGTTCGGTATCTATGCCGAGAATTCACAAGCTGTCCGCCTACTGCGTGTAGCTCCAGAGACCTACGGATTAATTCCGATAGATCTTTTAATAAACTCGAGATCACGTGGTATCTCTTCAACTTCAGTACTGCTCATAGCTCGTCTCGTTGTCGTATCCGTTCTCGTCCAGTCTCTCGCCAGATAAGCTGGCCCCGTCTGCCGTATCAGCAAGTCTCGTTCCTCCATTTTAACAGTGGTGAAGCTCCACCTCTCAGGCTCGCATTGGCGCGCTGGAGATCCCGATTGTCTAATCATTCTTCAGAAATACTCCCAAAGGCGTGCCGTCATGTCGTGGGAATATTATTGAAACATCCACCCCTTAACAGAACCTTCACAATACACATTCGCTTAGCACTTATTTCTTCAATGGGTCGTAAAACTCATAGGCTGTTCATTATTGGAACTTTATCCCAGCTGGGGTGGCCCATAGAAGAAATAGTCCCATCTGGTATTTAGACACGGTTTGCTGCTTTAGTGGGCCGAAGGCATGTGTATTCCATCATTTGTCTCCTTTTAAGTCAGAAGGGCGACACTAAAAGGGTGGAACACAATGCGCAACAAAGGATGAATAGTCTCACCACTGGCTAGAAGTAGCATTGTTCGGACATGTGTTTCTTCCAACAGAAGACCAGGTGACGACTTCTTTAAAGCTCTCCCTCCTTTGGAAGAGGACTTTTGTCCAGGGTTGGACAAAAGTCACAACCGGTTCGTGCAACTAACAATCCCTTCTTAGATGCAGAGACACTATACTAATACAATACATTCAAAACAATTTACATTTACAACACTATGTACATATGAACCTCTTAAGAGCACTGTCCTTTTCTTAAAGGTTACAGCGACTCAAACCATCAGCATTTTGATGCTTACAGCTAGGTTTATGTGTGACAGTATACTTGTAGGGTTTTAGAGTTAACAACATTCGTGACGTGTAGTATGATTTCCCTAATTCAAATCGCCGCAGATCCAACCTCGGGTTTGTTCCTGATTTTAACATTTCCGCCCGGCGATGCGGAGTGTGATAGAGCTACGTCCTATCAGGTTGTCCACTGTTCAAGTCTATATCGGGTTTTTCTAAGCGTGTTTCCTCCGGTTCCTTGGAGAAAACCGTTTTATGTCTATGAGGCAAAACTTTGAGTCCTTGTTTCTGCCCCCTATTGGCGCTTTCCTTGAACTCTTTCAAAGTTCCGCAGTCCCCTTTTGTATTTGAGAATTTTGCTTAGGTTATTTTAGCTGGAGGGAGTAAGTTCTTATCTCTTTCTGCTACAGCTGTGGGCGAAAAAGAGTCTTTCCGATACACTATCTGAGGTTCCCTGAACATTCGCCCCCCTATGGAGTTTGTAAACGTCTTCGCGCTTTTAATCCCCTTCCCCTGAGAACGAGTCGTAATGGTATTCCCGGAAGCAAAACTTCGTTTCTTAAGAGTGCCATATACAGAAAAAAAAACCCCTCGATGTCGACGAAAGCGCCTCCTATCGGTGGGGGTGATAGGGCGGTCACTAAGCTAACGAAAGTAGAAGCTTAAAAGGTTTGATTGACAAGCCGAATAACACCCAACCAGAAAAGAATTCCTGGTCCCCAGGAAATACTGTTGTGCGGAAGTGCTACATTCAGAAGGTCATTTGACCCACCCCCAATAAAACTTGCCCTTTCTCATTGTGGAGGCTTCTCGGAAACCGACACGGTTCCCTCTCCCTCATTCCAAACTAGTTTGGAAAAGTTACTCTTTGAGCTAGATAGATTTTCTCTGCTTGCACAGAAAATCGTACTGAGGGCAGCGGGAATGTTAGAAGGGCTCTTAGAGCATAGAATTCATCACTGATTAATTATTGAAGCCCTTCGAGTTTGAGGCATTTAATTACTTTTCATAATTCTGTTAATATCGTAGAATCCTGTAATTAAATAATTTAATAGTTATAGAATTTTATTTGACACGACTTTATTTTTAACAATAATTACGTTTATTAATTTTTCAATCCAGGAGGATGGTCAAGATCAACTTGTATATGAAAATGTAAAACTTCGGACTCATTTCCGAAGAATAGGTTCAATCCTTTATCTCAATAGTTTTATTACTAACAGTGAATTTTAATAAAACGTTCCTTTTTTAATTTTTTAAATAAATTATTTATTTAAAATATATATTGAATTGTCTTAAATGAGAAAGGAAATGAAAAAAAAAATTAAGTTGTATTTTTCAACTTGTGCAACATTGCCTGGTGTTTCTGTGTAGCTGGGATGCTCCAGATTTCTGCCTGATTTTCGCAAAAAAGACAATATCCTAAATTTTAATTCAATGGCACATTTGTACCAAATTAAAAAGAAAAGATAAATATATTTAATTCGGAAATAACGTTAGGATGAATTCTATTCCTCAGCTTTCCTAAACGTGGGATATAACCAACTTAATACAATTTACATAAATTGGAAAGAAAAATAATGAATTAAATTGTAAAATGCACATATTGGATTGAATGACTCCTGGTTTTGAAAATATTTAAACCATTAATTGTGTGATTATTTCTAAATTTATTTTGTTTTAATTATTTATTGGATTTTGAAAGTACAACCATTCATCTGCTTAGCCAGGATTTGTTGATATATTTTGTATCAGAATCTGGAATATTTGAGACTGAAAAATCGTCTAATATTTTTTTTTACTTATAAATAAAAAATAATAATATGGAAACAATAAAAAGAATTTAGACATTTTTTAAAAAATAAATCTAATTTCTAAAGAATTTGTTCCAATATAATATGGTTAATATGGTCACTAATATTAAACACAAAGAAAAAGAAAAAAAAGAGTAAATTAACTGCAAAGCTTTCTCTCTCTAAAATTCATCATGAGCCAAGACTGTTCCGCATTTTTGAAAGCTTATCAGCAATTTTGTTTATTTGTATGTAACTAAAGATTTTTTAAAAGTTGTGCGAGATTCAATTAAATAATTTGGTAGGAATATTGCTTCGTACGAAATAGAAATTATGATTACTCCTATGTCACCAGGAATTGATAAACAAATAGCTGTAAATTATATTGCTACACAAATGCTTACACATTAAAAAGTATTATTTTTTGTCATATAAGAAAACGTTGTCATAAAAGCAGTGACTAACTTAGTTTTAGTTAATTTTTATAATTCAGATTTATGGTTGCTAAAATTTACTTAACTTGTTCTTGATTGCTTACACACACACACGAGTATATTTAACTTCAAATTCTATGAGACATTTAACATTTACTACTTTTCTAAAAACCGTATACCATTCAACATTTTGTGCAATGCATCTCTTTTAATTTTCAATATTCTCAACTGAAATAGGAACTTGAAAAACGAAAGTGTTTAAACTTCAACTTATACAAAAACTTTCACATTCAGTATTATTTATACGCTGTACAGATAATATTCTAATCAAATAATAATTAATTTTACTAATATTGAGCCTTATACATCCAATAATTCATTACATTAAAAAATAACAAGATTTTAAAAATTCATAAAATTTACAACGCTATAACTTCCGAAACTATAACAGCACAAAATAGATTTTTGCGTCACGATAAAGATTTTTTTAAAAAAACTATATTTTTAATGATACCAAAGTTTTCTTGAGACATCAATATTTTAAAGAAAAATTTTTAATTTCCAATCAACTTAATCATTCACTAAAAATGAATAATTTATGAAATTTGAATATCGTTCTTCTGTAAAAGCTGACGATTTTAGACCACTTCATAAGCGGTCTCAAAAAAAGATACGCTACCAGGATTTCTCGACAGTGATTGGCCTATGATTATGAAAATACTGTTTGTTCAAATATTGACATGTAAAAACTAACAGATTTTATAACAGAAGACAGAAAGTTTATTTATTTAAAACTCGAAGTATGAAGAGTATTTTTCAGAATATGATTCCTTAGGTCAAAAGGACTGTGTAAAATGTAAATTTCATAATTTTTTATAAGAACATTTATTGACTGAAGTCATATAAAATATTTACATTTGCATAATTTAAATGTTTTGAAAGTAAAATTAAAAATTGAATTTTACGAAAAATCAGTGAAATTTCTGTTGAATAATTCTTTAAGATGTTATGAAAATTACAAAAGATTTAAATGAAATCTGCTATGCATATTTCAATGTATTGTGTCAGAACATCAATTCTTGAACGGCCAAGCACCACGCGCTCGTGCAATTTAAATTATATTTTTATTCATTTTAATGGTTTCATTGAATGAGTCACTTTAGCATTGCAAACGATCTAAAAGAACTTTGCCTCGCATTTATTGTTTAAAAATCATATCACATGACCTATTCATTACATTTCATATAATCAAATGCTCAAAATAACGTTATTCTAGGTTTTATTGGCTGTAGTCATTAATTTATTTATTTAAATCAGAGCTTTTGTAAATGCTATGGAAACGCTTTATTAAAAGCTGATTTTTTGAGATGCTCGTGCGGATAATAAAATTTAAAATGTTTATTTTTCACCTATGGATTTTTGTTGACTCCAGAAAACCTCATTCCTAAAATATGTTCTGACATGATAATAATTATTCTGCAATGTACATACAATTTCAATACTGAACGACTCTGCTTTCAATTTTCATATTTAAAAAAAAGAAAAAAAGATGTACTTGGTTTCAAGAAAATACGTTTATATTAATTACAATTTAACATCTCCACTCTAATTTATCGTGTAAATTTTAAGCACTCTGACAGAAAATTAGTAAGAGATAAGTAATATAATGAACAGAACTGTTTAAGGCCTACATAATAATATGACACAATTATATAGCTATCAAAAACTGAAGATTTGATAGCTATTTTTCAAAAAACGCTATTTAGAAACCAAGTTATATAAAATATGTAAAGTTTTAGATATCTTTTCTACTATTGAACCAGCTGATCGTCAAAGGCGACTTTTTAATAAAGATATTGCTTATTGAACTATTGTAATATATATACACATATATACATTTTTTACTCTTTTATGACTGTAGATATCAGCGATTTTGAAGAAAACTCATTCAGAAACTTGAGAATTTTCAAGTATTAGTAAATAATAAAAAAATATATAAATGTTCTTATATCTTACTTTCTTTAAATGAATTATTACCTCTAATTGTTTTTTCTGATAAAAGCAACCTTATTTTTCAATTGATAATAAAATTAACCATTATTTATTGCAAGATATATGAATAAGATAAAAGTATGTACAAAATATCATAAACACAAGATCAAATAATTAAAAATTTTACAAAAAAAAGAATGCAGACAAAATAGTATTGATTTATGAATTGTATATAAAGTACAGTTATAAAAATATCCAGAGGGGGGAAAAGCTTCGAAAACATTTTGCTTTTTCTTTTTTTTTCCATTAATTTTTTTTTCCTTTTGATCCTCTATAATAGCAAAAGGATCCGAATTTTCATTCATTCGAGATATCTGACATCAACGAATTTCGGCAATAAACAGTTAAATTAAAAGAATCTTAATTTTTTTTTCATTGCCAAAATTTTAGATTTATGAATAATTTTTTCTGTTTTCTGCCGTCCACTTTGAAAATAAAAGTTTTTTTTTTTTTTGTGTGTGTGTGTGTGTTATATGCAGCTGGGCCTGTCCTTGAAAATAATATTTATAATTTTTATTTATGGTTGTTTTTCATCTTTGCTTAATTTCCAAAATAAATTTTTTAAAAAACTTTTATTACTTCATCCGGAGTAATATTTGCTGTGCATTTTACTTCTGAAATTCTATCACTACCTATTAGCTAAATATGCAAAATTCAAATTCTTTTACAAAAGTTTACTACTTTGTTTTCAGGGTTGCGGTAGTATTCGCTGAAACAAGTGTAGATTGTGAAGGGGCAGATGACCACAGGTGTGATGGTAAACAAAATAAAACAAAACAAAAAGCAGAAAGACAATTATACTGAGGGGGAAATTTGAAGACGGGGTGAAGTCCAGATAATAAAAGTAACAATCCATCACGTGGTAAAAGGAGGGTTTAGTGTGTATTCCTCCGCGAAAGGGAGGAGTTAAAGGAACTTTAGGGGGGAGTTCAAATTATTCTTCCAAGTTTAAGTATAAAATGCTGTTTATACACATTCCCCTAATTTCTTTTTTTAAAAAAAAATTATATGTATCGGAAAGTAGGTACCAAAACGAATGTATTTCAGTTGCTAGTTTTATTTTATTTATGACAGATTTTTAAAAAAAATCGTTTAATTGGCGCCCTTGACATTTTTCAATTTTTATTAAATATTTAAAAATATTTTGACACGCACGAAAAAAAAATTCCTTCGGGAGAAACCTGTGTTTTTATTCCCTCTTGCGATGGCAAAATGACTTCATAATAAAGACACCGTAATAACAAACGAAACACGGGACAATATTTTCCCATAGGATAACATTAAGTTTGAAAATTGTAGGTGGCGTGTCTACGACACTCTTAAGTAACTCGGCCGTTGCATTGTTAAGAATGCGAATTCTTTGGTCGAGAGATGAATCCACAATTGCGGCTTTTGTGAAGACTTCCCCGAATTCCGGGCCCATGAGCTTTACACGTGCAAGAGGTAAACATTTCGGGTTAAAGTCTAACGGTTGTTTTACCCTAATTACCTCTCCGGTAAAATCTGCATTCCGGACGTAATTCCGCGCAATAATGTCTATGCTGACACCTGAATTACGAAGAATTTTAATCTCGAATCCATTAACGGATCCTTCACTTATATACGGAGCAAATAGCTCATTTTCGTGAGCGCTCCTTATATGATTTATCTGTTCTATCGATTGATTTCTCTTTAATTGAGGGCAATTCGGCCTTAAATGTGTCGTAGATTGACATTCGTAACACTGCAATTGTCTTCGCTGATCGAAGTTGTTTTCCCGCCATTTCTTTTGGAGGTTTGAATTCCTCCGCGATTGATTCTCATCGCGTCTAGCAGCTACCTCTCTTTCCGCAGTGTTATACTTCTCATCCTTTTTAGGCGAAATGGGTCGGTTTCCCTCAAAATGTCCCTTTCCAGCGAATTTTACAAAACTGGATTTCGTACGCACTGATTCATAATGGTCCAATTTCTCTGCTAGAACATAAGGATCCACGAAGTCTGACCATACGTCTAGGAAGTGATCTTTTATCTGGCTCCGGACACGTTTCTTTATCTGGTCAGTAATTAATAATTTCTTTAACCCTTCGAAATCCGTCACGCCCGTCCCTGAAAGCCAACCAGTCAAGAAATGCTCTAAATAGAAAATCAATTCTTTCCGCGTTGCATTCGTTTTTTTTTTTCTGATGGCTCACGAAGCGCTGTCTATATGTCTCTGATTTTATTTTAAATCGTTCCAGCAAAACTCCTGAGCTTTATCCTCCGGTTCTCTAGCTATAATCTGGACCAAATCTAATGGTAATAAGGATAACAATTGAGAGACCCATTCGGCCTCATCAATCTCGGCTGTTTTCAGTTGCCTCTCCAATAGCGTAAGATAAATAGACATATCTGTATGATTACTATCAAAGTTAGGTATTACGTTTTTGATATCTCTTCTCGATCTAGAATTCTCATTTCGACTTGAATGCATGCTATTATTTTCCGACGAATTCGATATTCTTAACCGCTCTAACTCGAATTCCCGTTCGCGTTCTGCCTTTGATTCGGCCTCTAAGCTTTTCTGCTCTTCAATTATAACCTCATACCTATCCTTTACGAAGTCTAGGTCAATATCCGGGAACTCTTTAATTTTCCTAATCAGCTCTATTACCTTATTTGAGGGGTCGGTCTCGATCTCTAATTCTTCACCAGGGAAAATAAATCTCTTTTTAGCGCTCTGTTTAAGAAAGCCATTTCTCTATTTATTCTTACTTATAAATTGTCTTACTCTTAAAAAAATGTATAATTTCCGCCAAAGAGAAAAAAATAATCTCAACCAATTTAAAAACAAGGAACTCCTTTCGTAACAGCAATACACATAAAATACACAAGGATACTACTAAATATTCCACAAATTCTAAATAATTATTAATATAAGCAGATTTCCATTTAACTAAATACTGCCAAAATTATCACGCAATTTTTTTCTCAACTAGTTCTTCCTTAATAAAATTTCAAAACCACCATTCATCAAATGCATTTGGCTAAGCCATTGAAACCCGTGCTTACGCTTATCATTTACAAGAAAATTTTAATTATATCTCATTAGTAGAGCGTATACACAAATTTATTTTATTTCTTTTGCAATTAGTATCAATTAACTCAAAACTTTCTATGCTGAATTGCTTTAATAGCCAATTCTAAAGTGCTACACTGAAATTTCACTTTTATTTCAGTAATCAACAAATATTTCTTATCATAATTAAAATATAACTTTCCTTCTGACAACTAACAAGAAGAATTTGACATAATTTATCCAAGAAATTTTTTTCCTTTTGCTAATATTAATAAAATAGTGTACTACCCCTATTAGTTTAAACTACTAGTAAAAATTGCTCTTAATGCATCTTAACATATAGATATACAAAATTTCTGCCTCTAAAGAGAAGCAAAGTCAGAAAACACTCACCCATTTACAGAAAACAAGAACCACTTATTTTATTTTCTGCCGTCGTCTTGTTGACATCAAGTTGCATGTAGAGAGGAAGCGAAATCCGAAGGCTGTTTCCGGTAGTGAATGCTTTTTCTATAGCGTTGAGTCAACTCGTAGCGCTTGTAGCTGGGGAATTTTTATTCAAACGTTGAACCCATTCGTCGCTCCTGTAGCTGGAGAATTTTCCAGCGTTGAGTCTACTCGTCGCTCTTGTGAATGACAATTACTGCGCAACTTTTTTTCTCCAAACTATATGTTGTAACAGTTTTTCTCAGACTAGAAATCTTCTGAGTCTGAAACGCAGGTCCAGTTATTTAATGATCAATAACTGCACAAAGTTCAGATCCTTTTCCACTGCCATCAATTAATATAAAACTGTAATGACTTGATCCGGGTCGATTAAATAAAATAGTAGCGTTTTAAATACAAAGGTTTTATTTACAGCTTTATACAATAACAAAATCAACAACACGCCCTCTAGGTTAAATGCTGGGAAATATTTACAACTGGATTGTCAGTTCGGCATCTATGCCGAGAATTCACAAGCTGTCCGCCTACTGCGTGTAGCTCCAGAGATCTACGGATTAATTCCGATAGATCTTTTAATAAACTCGAGATCAAGTGGTATCTCTTCAAGTTCAGCACTGCTCATAGTTCGTCTCGTTGTCGTATCCGTTCTCGTCAAGTCTCTCGCCAGATAAGCAGGTCCCGTCTGCCGTATCAGCATGTCTCGTTCCTCCATTTTAACAGTGGTGAAGCTCCACCTCTCAGACTCGCATTGGCGCGCTGGAGATCCCGATTGTCCAATCATTCTTCAGAAATACTCCCAAAGGCGCGCCGTCATGTCGTGGGAATATTATTGAAACATCCACCCCTTACAATACACATTCGCTTAGCACTTATTTCTTCAATGGGTCGTAAAACGCATAGGCTGTTCATTATTGGAACTTTATCCCAGCTGGGGTGGCCCATAGAAGAAATAGTCCCATCTGGTATTTAGACACGGTTTGCTGCTTTAGTGGGCCGAAAGCATGTGCATTCCATCATTTGTCTCCTTTCAAGTCAGAAGGGCGACACTAAAAGGGTGGAACACAATGCGCAACAAAGGATGAATAGTCTCACCACTGGCTAGAAGTAGCATTGTTCGAACATGTGTCTATTGCAACAGGAGACCAGGTGACGACTTCTTTACAATCTTCTTTTAAAGATATCTGATAAGCCCAACATGCTAAATGTTTGAATTAATGAAAAGAAATTCTTATAAAAGTGAGGGTAAAAATATAAAAATATAAGAAAAAAATAGAGTTTTCGTTTTCCTTCTTCAAATACTTAAAATCACAGATCTTTTTTATTCATTTTAAATTTCAGTTAAAATAAATTAATTACTTTGTAAAAATTTCTGAAAACATTAAACTTTAAAAGATTGTCCGGAAAAAATATCAATAAAAAATTTCAGTCAACAAAGAATAATACCAAAGTTCTATCGGTACTTTTTCCTTAGTCGGGCGGCAGCGAAAAATTGCCCAATAATGTTCCGACAAATTTCTTACAGCAATTTTAAAGCGAAAAGTCGTCAAATAATGTAGAATTCCGCCAAATTTCTTTGTCTATTTTTCGCTAGCGCCGCTAACGGAAAAGTACTGTTCACACTTATAA
Organism: Argiope argentata; assembly: GCA_026289955.1. Classification (NCBI taxonomy): domain Eukaryota; kingdom Metazoa; phylum Arthropoda; class Arachnida; order Araneae; family Araneidae; genus Argiope; species Argiope argentata. Next base: position 1,368,784 of record JAOUZG010026747.1, read on the forward strand.
ACTAATCCAAGTCAAGGTAAAAATGCATACACTACCCGCCATGTAGAAAACAGAAAACTAATTTTTCTTTTAAATAATAAACAGTCTTTTCACTGCCATAATTAAAAACGGGAACCCAACAATAGAAACTAATGAAAATTAAAAAGTAATACATAACTATGAGATTTATTCTACTTAAATTTTGAATTTCTCTTTTGTAATTTAAGGAATGATGCACAACAATTTTAAAACTAATTAGGAACTTCTAAAAAAAAAAACTACTGAAATCAATGAATGTCATTTTCCCTAAAGCTAAGATTATTGCTGTTTTAAATTATATCAAAAACACTATAGTTGTTGAATTAAAAAAAAAAAAAACTAGTGAAATAAAATTAAATACCGACAAAGTTGTTCATTTTTAAGTAAAATAATATTAATAATAATAATAATTTTAAAAAAATTACAAAATTTCTTTTATAGCCATATGTGAAAACATTTTCAAAATACAGCAATAGAATTCTTTATATATACTAATAAGAAGAACTTTATCGTTAAATTCTTTATGTTACATTGAAATTAAATAAAAGAAAAGTATGATCAATTTTAAAATGACACATTTTAACTTCAAAGCTGGCTAACAATTACAATAATTGTCAGTTGAAAATTATTTATGCATATAAATTGACTTACAAGAGGAGACAAAAATAAAACAAAGGCATGCTACACAAGTCCAATGTAACTCTCTTATAAATAGGATGTAACAATTAATATCCTTATAACAAATTAATACCCTTTGAGAAAAATTTAAAGAGATTATAACCAATGGAAATCTCAGTAAAATAATAATTATGCTATAAAGCATTTTACAGAAATTTTTCCTGCCTATTATCTTTGATTTCCAAATAGTTTTACAATAAATCAGCAATTTCCAGAAGAAAAAAAATGAAGTAAATAGTTATGTATATAACATTCCAAAAACAGAATTTTAATAAAAATAATCTAATGCTTCAGAAAACAAGATTTAGATAAGAAACCTTAGGAAAAAGCATTTCTCCTTCATCCTAAAGCATAAAAAGATGCTTATGCTCATTACCATATTCAGTTTCTAATATGCCATATTTTATAAGAATCACAATAAAGAAAATCAAATTTGCATAATAAGGGTATATAAGAGGAAAAGAAATGCTGGTAAAATAAATTTAAATATTTTCTACTTTTTACTCTTCAAAATATAATTCATTACTATAAATGTAATGGAGATTTTTTTTTCATTAACTATCAGCAATACACTCTTATAGAATATAGTAGTAAGTAAACAAATAAATCAACTAATTAGATTTTGAATTTTTTTGAGAAGCTTAGTATATTATCAGGAGAACGCAAGTTACAGAATTTTAAAATAGAAGAATAAAGTAAGTGTTTGATAAATTGTTAACAAAATTCCATCTTTATAATTATGAAACAGAAGTTAAATAAAAATGTGCAATACAATCTACAAGAAACTGTTTTCCTCTCAATAAAAAAGTTAAAACAAAGACAAGAATATGTTTCTGAAACAAATAGCAGTAAAAATATTAAGACAATAGCAAATATAAAATTTTCCTTCATGAAAATAGGTTTGCAGGATGATTTCCCATTAGTCGAAAAGAGACAAAATATGCGAGAAATGCATTTAGCACAAAAATCTTGGAGCATATATATATATATATATATATATACACATATATATATATATATATATATATATATATATATATATAAATTTTGCAACCATATAAAGTTTTCAATAATAGACACAGAATAGAAAAGTGGATATTTATATGCTAGGGAAAGAATCTGTGAAGTAAAACTATACAATCAAAATAGATTTAAAAAAAAAACAATGGTCCATAAGGCAGAAAATAATTAAAAAGCCATATGAAAATTTTGATTAGTTTTTTTTAATGTTTTTGTGAGTTGATCTAGTTTAATTAGACAAGTCCATGTAGCTTCAAAGGCCTGAATTGTAGAGCGCCAAAATAGATCTATAGTATTAGTAGAAATATATAGTTGGTGGACAAGAAATTGAGAGGCTGAAGGCAGCTAGTTTAAAAAAAAAGTATTATCACGCTATGAAATTTTGGATAAGAGTTTGACCCTTCTTTTTTTTAACATGATTAATTCTTTAAGGTTTAATATTATATCTTCGCCTTCAATATATGCAATCAGCCAACAGTCAAACAAAATACAGACATTTATCCAGAAAAATCAAAGTTTTTCTTATTGTAGCAGCCTTTTATCAGATAAACGATATACTTCTTAATTTCTAAATCAAAAAAATTTATAGTTTAAATTGATTTTCACTTTATTATCATACTCATCGCTTTGGCGACTTGCTGACTCACCAGGTGTAATTTTCCATAAAATTATCACTTAAATATTTATGTACCTTGGTCTCTTAATAGCTCCTTTAGCAAAATATTTTTATGCTTCATAATTGGATAGGCGCATAACTCATATTATTACAGAAGCCTGACGAAGCATTCTTCATTGTATAATATCTCTCACTAATTTGCTGTTAGTTTTATTTAAATTTAAATTGGAAGAGATAAAACTTCAATAAATACGAAAACTTTTTTGCTCAAATCATTTTTTTTTTAAATATTACTACAGAAAATCGAATTCTGCAGCACTGTGATTTCATAGAATATATTAAAAAAAATTATTTATGCAATATTTCAAATCCTTTCCGATCCCTCAAAGTTCTGATTTATTACCAGTTTTACCATCAAGAAGATTTAAAAGCTTAAATAATATTTTATACAATTTCAATCAAAAAATACACTTTTCGAATAAATATAAATTTTATACAGTTTTCTTTGATCCTATAATTTATATTCGTTAAAATTATCTTGCCAATCCAACGATTCAATCGTCGGCAATCAAGCCTAGCCGAGATACAAAACTTTAGATATAGTTATTTTAAAAGTACCAACAATTTTATTTTCATGTCAGGACATGATGTTGTTTTGGGAATGAGTTTTTTTTTGGCATGAACAAAAATCCAAAGGCGAAAAATAGAAATTTTATTATCTGCCCGAGCATCTCAAAAACAGCTTTTAATAACGTGTTGCCATTGCATTTACAAAAGCTCTGAATAAAAAAATAAGTTAATGACTACAGCAAATAAAATCTAGAAAAATGTCATTTTCAGCACGGGATTATATGAAATGAAATAAACTGGAAATGTGATATTTTTTAAAACCATAAATGCCAAACAAAGTTTTTTGGTTCGTTTGCAATACTAAAGCTACTAATTCAATGAAACAATTAAAATAAATAAAAATATAATTTAACTTGTACGAGCACGTGGTGCTTCATTGAGGGTTCAATGGGATGAGGTTTTTGGCGTCACCAAAAATGCGTGGACAAAGAACTGAAACTTTAAATTTCAGCTTTTTCAAAAATAGGCCTTAGAAGAATCAAAAATATTGGTAAATTGCTACAATTTCGAAATAAAGACCTTTTTAATCACCAATTCACCATTTTTTTTGTTAAGATAATTTTATCAGCTTTTTTTACTTTATGAAAGCTTATATCAAACTAGAATAAAATAATTTTTAAAAAATAGTTTAAATTGTTTGATTAATCCATACGTTTACAAAATATGCCACTTTTTTTGTTGAGATGCTTTCTTTAAATATTAATAAAAATCTTTTTAAAGGTAAATTAGAAATTTTAATTAAGTAAAACGTTTTCAATATTTGGCCGTTCAAGAACGACCAATTATTGAAATTGTTCCGACCTGATATATTTAAATATGCATAGCAGATTTCATTTTAATCTTTATTATAATATTAATCAGATTTTGGACTAAATCAGATTTTGGAAAAAAAATCCAACTGCAGATAAGTGAATTTTCTTCAAGATGGCCGATGAAATGATCTAAAATCACACATCGTCATAGAAAAGATTCATTCAAGTTTTTATAACTGAATCAGTTTCAGTTACAAAACTGAAATTTTTTAAATTTAAAATATTAGGGTCAAAGAATATTTATTAAATATGAGTAACAGACCAGAAAATCTGTAAAAAAAATTAAAATTCGTAATTCATCAGAATATTGATAGGTTCAAATTATATAAAATATAATTATTAAATTTCATTTTATACAGATATATAAGTTAGTTAATAAAGTTGTGGGACCTGGATATCCTAAACCAATTAAATTATACATACCTTAAATAAAATTCAAATCTGGATTTATTGGTGATCCGTAGAATCACTCCGTAGAATTATCAACTTTCGTTTTGTACAAAATAAATTGTTATAAAATATGAACAAAATATTTTTTTTTAAAAAATCATCAAAAATAGAAACTTTATTTATAGTTAAAACATTGCTGACATTGAAAAGATCATTGCTTGGACTCTAATGCAGGGAAAAAACCCATCTACGGTCTTCTACGGGTTTACATTCGGCCAGTTATAAGATGACAAGTAGACAGCTCTTGAGTATAACGGGACTAATTTATGTTTGCCATAATTTCATAAGATATATTCAGCCATTCCCTGCTTGGTTATAAATTACACTTTTGGCGTCCCCGAATATTTCTGTTCCACTGCGTATTGTATAAAAATGAGGAATATTTACACAAGGAAGCGGGGCATAATTTTAAAACATGTCAACATACCTAAATTTGAAAAATCATGGAAAAGAAATGGTAATTAAAATGAAAAAGGAACACAATCTCGCATCAGAAATAGCAAAAAATGTCGGGATTAATCTGATAAGTCATCAATTTTTTCCCGCCAAATTCTACAAACACATGCGCAGTAAGAAAAAGATACAATGCATGTATGTTTGCATGTAATTGTTCCGTCGCGACAATTAGTTGCCATCGACTGAACAGCAATTTTTAGCCTTCCTACACATGCACAGCCTGCATTCAGTCTTGACTGGCTGAGTGTAAACCCGCCATAAGATAATGTGAAAATCTGTTCTGTGCTGTAATATTTTCATAAATTTTCGCTTAACGCTCATTACATTAAAATTTTTTTAAAAAGTCGAACCGAGGTGTACATTTTCGTTCTGCAAAGTGTATATATGCCGCTTTCGGAAGCTGTATGTCAAAAGATCCAGCCTCTAGAAAGACAGCACATACACCCCTTTATTATGAGTAAAGGTTGAAGAAAATGAGCCCCATGTTTTGAAGAGAATAATTTGCTTCAAAGAAATGCACAGTTTAAAACCGAAAATTATTAAAAATAAACAATTTTATAAATCCCCCCTACAATTTTACAAACATCTGAGGTCATATAGAGAGTCAAACTTTAAAATGGATGAAAATCAAGCTGCAATAAATTGGTTTGTAAGACACAATTTGCAATAAAGCTGTTTACATAATATAAACTAGATTCTTTTTTTAAAGATAAATAGGAAATTTATTTCATAATACTATCTATTTTATGAAAACTTTGCAGATAAAGCAGCAGCTAAAGTGTTCGTCTCCTTAATACAATACGATTCAAGTTACTTAAAGAGAAACGTGAGTAGCAAAATGTTTCTTAAGGTTTGATTTATCTGAAAAACATCGTCCACAAATGCCGCATCTGTGAGGCTTTTCACCGGTATGAATCAAAAGATGCTTTTTAACAGCACTGATAAAAGGAGATGAATATGAACATATCCCACACTTATGTAATTTTCTCTGTTTCAATGGCTGCCAGTTCTGTTTCTTCAACAAAATAGAATCTAAAACAAATGAAAAAATTAGCTAATGTGTTTCATTTAAACAATATTTCAAACAAATAATATTACTATATGATTAGGAAAATACAGAAATGGCTTTAAAAAATCCCAAAATGTAATTTGATTTCAAAATTTAATTACAATTTAAATAAAATCTTTCTTCAAATAAAAAATGACAAAAATTTTGAGAAGCCTTTCCTAAATCATCAATTGTAACAGATGAAATAACTGAAGACTAAATTTGATAACTTCATGCTTATCGGTCTCAGACGTAAAATGTTTTTGCATCTTGTATGAAAATCTTGAAATATTATGTTAAAAAAAATCCTTTAAATAGATATATTCAAAAATGATGATTATGTGATGTGAGCTTAAATAAAAACATAGGAAAGAATAGACAATTGGGGGGAGTCATCCAATTGATTCTAGTTTTCTTATTTTATTATGCATCCTTAAACAAGACAATTAATACAAATACAAAGTATACTGCATTTTAAATAAAACAATTCAGCAATAAAACTTCAAAATAAACAGTGAAATTCACACAAGATGCACTGACAACTTTTTTCAATAGGAAATTTTTATTCATTTTTTAATTGAAGACATCTTAAAGAAAATAAATCAAATTAAAGAGGCAGAAAAAAAAGGAACAAATTAACAAAAAGAAATTAATATTATAGAAGTTGCTTTTAATGTAGCGAATTCACAAAATAAAATTTAAACTTGGATGACTTGAATTAAAAGAATTTTAAAGCTATACTCAATTGAATAATAAGAGCAAACAGACTGAATTTAGGAGAAATAAGCACAACATAAAATAAAAATATAAAGACTTATATAAAATCATGTTATAAACATAAGATGGTATTTAACAAATGAATAAGTTTACAACAAAAATTTTTGGTTATACCAAATTTAACATATACATTTTAGCAGGAACATTTCAAGAAATCATCAAAACTGTTTACCAGTGTTTAATCTGATTCATGAAATTAAATTTCAAAACATGGTGTGAACTTACTTTTCGATAGTTGTTCTTTTTACAAAACCATCAATTCATTCTGTACAATAAAATTTTTATAACATGATACTTTGTCTTTTTCTATAAGAGAAATATGTATTCAAATAGAAGCAAATTTCAAAACTGACAAATGGAAAAATTAATACTCAGCAAAGAATAAAATTGTAAAGAAATGCAGCAGAAGATTCAAAAATCTCTTTCCTTCCTCCCAATTGTAAATTTCTCAAACAGATTTTGTATGTTGAATGGATTTTGAAAACCTCAAAGCAGGTTCTAACCAAAAATCCAATATTTATTCACTTAAAATTTTTTTTAATTTCCCTTTTTTAATCATTTTTTTAATACAAAACAAAATATATTTCCTCTTATAATACACATGAATACAATAAATAATTATCAAACCTCACATTTAATTTATTTTAAAGTTGAAAATTTTTGCTGTGACTACATTTTTTAAGAATCAATTATGATTACTTTTGAAGGAAAATCTAAAATATTTTAAATCATATAAAGTTCTCATTTGTTACAGTAAAGTATAATTTTATTCATTTCACCAATATGATGTGAAATTGACACTCCTATAAAAAAAGAACCAGGAATAAAAAAACTTTTGTTATGCAAATTATAATCTTGTTTTACAGAATTAAAATTAAAAAAATAGAATTCCTTTAAATGGATTTGAAAATGCAATTAAAAAAAACGTTTATGTTTACGAGCATATAAATATAGTATATAACCAAAAATAAATAAAATAAAAGGATCTTTTATAAAATAAAATACAGCCTTCTAAAAAAAAGAAAGAAGTGTAAAATCTTAAATTATTCATAATATCTATGAAATAAATACATAATTCAACCTTCTCTCAATAAGATATGTATGTTGTTGCTGTCATATTCCACTTAACAGAAGAAGGAGGGGTGCAGTAGTTTCTGAGCGTATGAACCTCTGAACATCCGAGGACAGAAGTCATGTGTATATAATCATACCTATATAAATGAAATAAGTATTCCAAAAAGAGTAAAATATACAAAGTTTAAAGAGTTTCATATCACAAATTTCCTTCTTAAAACAGTAGACACAATGGATTAGAAGCATTGATATGGATCCTTCCACAGAATTTGCCCTTATTTTTAAAAATATGTATGTAGTAAAGAACATTTAAGGTTACAAATATATTCAACATTTGATGAACAAACTTCTAGACAGGATAGGAGATGTCTAGACAGGATAGGAAATGTATTATTCCAGTATTTTTTATTTTGTAAACTAAGGCTTGGCAATTACTAAGTAGATGATGGAACATAAAAGTCATGGTCAGGTAATAATTGTGACCATTCTTAACAGTAGATGATAACATTATTATCAATGAAATAACTATTGCATATAAAAATGCACCACTGAATTAACTTGATGGGCAAAAGTGTTCATGTAACTTTTGAATAAAACCATATCTTCCAGTGATGATGCCATAATTCATGCCTATAATCCATTCACAAATAGTAGAAATATGATTACGATAATTTTATGCTAGCTTCTATTTATATAAATTTTTCTGGATTTTCATTTTACTAAATAGTATCCATATGAGAATAAAAATAAATATGCAATACCAAATTGTTAAATTAAAAGCAATTAAATTTTGTAAATACTAAAATTAATCAGATAATTTTCATAATACAGGAACCTTTATTTAATACAGCATTCATAGCTTTCATTTAATACAAGAACACATTTTTAGAAAAGCACATCAAATATACATTCCGAGAAGCATAAATATGTATATAAATATTTTAAAAGTAAGGATTAACTTTAGATGCCCAAACTTAATCACACTTTCAAAATTATTTGTGAGTGTGTTTAAAAGAGGCCAGGTAAATTACTAATACATTTTGTTTTAAGTATTTTTATTTATATATTGTTCATGCAGATATCTGAAACTATGTGAAATGTATAATTCTTATGAAACATATAATTTTAGAGAAAAAAGTTACAAGTGAAAAGTCCTGGTACGAATATCACTTGCAACAATGAACTCTACAAATGGGAAATTCACTTTACAATAAAAAAGTACTCATAAAATAGAAAGTAAATGCATAATTTCACAGCCATATTTCCAAAAATAAGCAAACTATCATACTTTAATAAAAATATAAAAACAATAGCAATTAAATCACATTTTTATTGGTAGTAATATGTATGTTTTCAAAGAAAACCTTTTTATTTTGATTATTTTCTAATATTCAGTATTATTCATATTGTTATCAATTTAAACCCTCCAAATACATAAATATGTGACTGTGAAACACTCTGAATCTCATCAAATAATATATAAAAAGGACAAAGATCTTATTATAAGTGCATTTAGAGACAGAAATAAAATGAACAGTCAAAACTACATAGAAATAAAACAGAAAAAATCTTGTGAAATTAAAAAAAATGTTTTAACATTAAATTTATTCTCTAATTTTATCAATTTTTTTTGATTATAGAATATTTCTTAAATGCAAATGTTTATGACATCAGAGAGCCAATTTGTCTAAAAAAAGCTAGATAACACACTTCACACTTATAAGGCCTTTCTCCAGTATAAGTCTTCACATGCCTTTTAATATTGGTAACTTTGTAACTAATGTAAGAACATATTTCACATTTGTAGTAATTTATCATCTTTCCACCTGGTTCTTGAATTTTGGTTGGAGTAAAAAAACAACCTAAAAAAATTACAATGAATCCATTACTTAATAATCTTACAAAGCATTATTTAATACAAACAAAAAATAAACAAATACTGATTTTAAAATCAAAATGTATCCACTATTGAATGTTTTATATCTAAATGCAAGCACTTTGCCCTTAAAAGTCAAGTCAACTGTAAATTGATGAACAGAAAACTACTTTAAATGAAATAATGAATTACATAATAATTCACACACTAAAATTCTTTGCAAAAACAGTCATTGTCAAATTTTGATTTGAAGTTACGTAACAATATCTACTGCTGGAAACATAGTTACAACAAAGTTATGCATATAATAAATTTCCTTTTTAAATCCCATATCCATTAAGATTAATCATGTACCTCATAATTTTAAACAGTGAATTCAAAACAAGGATATTATTTGTGTCATCTTCTTTATCTCTTAATTCCCTTGCTGATAGACAAAGGTTTGCATTTGAGATATCAAAATACGATATGAAAATCTCTAATATCATATTAAAATGTAAAAGTTTATTTATAAGAGATACTAAAAACAAACAGAGTTTAGGATGCAATCAAAACATAAACCTGATCTCTTTACTCTTCCTTTCAAATAAAAAATATTGAGGCTGCAGATTCTCTTAATGTATCCCAAAATATAATCATCTGTAACTATCAATTGAATTTAAAATTTACCACCATGTTAATTATATAATTTGTAAAACAAAACTAACTCATTTGAACAATTGCTAGTCTAATATTTTCCATGCCTCTTTCCTTGCTTGAATTTCGATTTAATATAATGTTAAAATACAGTCTTTAAAGTTGAAACTAAAAGGATATTTTAGTTAGTAAAAAATATCTATTACTTGGCATAGGAATATATTCTATTTAAAAATGACTTCGCTTTTCCCCCCTCTTTTTAAAATAGTTTTAAATACGTCAACAGTATTATTTATTTTAAATATTTATAACACATTACAATTATTTATAATATATATATAATTATCACATAAAGAATTTATTATTGCTTTATTTATTAAAATTACAAGCTTTCTATTTATTATATTCAAATTAAAGCTAGGAAGCCATTAATCTTCCATTTTTAATTGTTAAGAAATTTTTCTTAGTACAAATGTTTGTATAAATCGAAGTTTTGTTGTGGTAGTCCTTTCAACTTTATTTCAAGTTTCTCAGTATTTAAACGTATGACTTTATTTTATTATCTCCAAAGAGTAATATTATTTATGTTATACATATCTAAATATAAATTATATATACTTATACACTAAATCCTGACAATTGTAAGCAGTTTGTTTCAAATTGAGCTAGCCCAACTTATAAAATATTATTCAATTAAAATTCTATAAACGATAAATAAAATCTTGCTCTAGCCTTGCTTTAACCGATTTTTAAAACATCAGTCCACATACTGGGACATTTTTATCCATTTGGTAAACAAATATTCCCTATTTTATAGGTTTTTTCTTAGAAACAGGTCTTGATAGTGAATGCATGTCATTTGTGAAAGAGATACATTTTAGATACAATCATATCAGGGAAATCTAAAATGTCATCATTTATACTACAAGATTTTTCAGACACTCTATTTGCACTGTCATAACTATAACAAAAAGGTAATCTAAAGCACTAGCACATGACAGAATTCTAATTAAACACATTAAAAAAACAACTACAAAAATTCTCACTCCTTTTCTTATACCTGCTACTCAAATATCTCATTGACTAGATCTATAATAAAAATATAGAACATATTCATTGCAGTTTTGAAAATTTCAAGAGTTTCTTTTTAAAAAGGGCAAAACAAAAAATGGCAAGAGTAAAAAGGCCTTAAAATAGTCTAATACAGATCTAAAAATACAAGAAAGAATTTTCTCTAAAAAAATCAGTGGCAATAAGTAAAAAAAAAATAATAATAGAAAGCCATATATTAACTTAGAATTATAATTAATATAAAATGAATACAAAAATATGATAATTCCCTTAAATGATAAAGTCAACGATCATTTTAAAAATAAAGATAAAATTCAAAACACACAATCCCTAATTCAGTATATAAAGATATTTAATATTAAATGCTAAACATTTTTATGTAATATATTTGTTTGCAATGTTAATCCGTATAAAGATTAAAACATAATAGGCAAAATTAAGCATACTAGGCATAAAATAAAATCATAAATGAATATTTCATTTATAACAAAAATTATCAACATCAAGCAAGACATAAAATCCATTTTAAAACAGAAAAAAAAATTAATAAGAAATATATATGTCAAATTAACTGTATCTTTTTAAAAAGATCATAGTATTTACATAACTGTTAAATATTGTACATTCAAAATTGCTGCTAACACCATGAAAATGTAGTTGAAATTAAAGACAAGTGCCTTCAATTTGATTGGAATTTGAAAAAAAATAACGAAATAAAAAGTAATTATATGTTAATTTAAAGTATAATTAAAATGAATGAAAAGCAGAAAATAAAAAGAAGGCAAAGAATAAAATTTAGTAAAATGGGTTCACAACAAGATTCAATGATGTAAACAAGAAAGGCAATAAATATGAATTATTATTCTTTCTTATAATGCAATCATGATTTTTCAAACAGCAATTTTTTATCTAATGAAATGAATGGCAAAGTGACACAGGATTGATAATGAAAAAGTTTCAGTAAATATTAAGGAAAACACATTAACAGCAGCAACAAAAACAGTATCCAAACAAACTAAACAAAAAATAAAAATTTTCTCATTCAATAAAAAATTATAAATGATATTGTGATTCAAATATAATTTAGATTTTGTGACTTATAAGAAATTTGAGATTAACCACATATCTAGAAAAAAAAAAAAATGATTCTAGAAAAATTACATTGAAGTGAATGTACTGAAGTACTTTAAGTAGCTATTGGTTTGTTAAACAGCAGAAATAATGTTAAATATCAGTCTAGTAGTAAGTAAACAGGATAAATATGAGTAATAATAATGTGTTAACATAAATTGTTTAAAAATACATTCTTATTTAAATACTAAAAAATATATAATTTTTTTAACTTAATTTTTTTTAATTTTTAATATCTTTAACAGTTAAATATGCATATGTTATGGTCAATGTGATTAATTGGCTATTACTAATAATAACTATGGTAAATATGAATAACAAACAATTTATATTATTGACTATAACATATATGTTATGGATTTTGCAATCAATTTCAAATTCATTTTCAGGAGTTGATTCTGGAACAGAATTCAATTTTGATTAATTTAATTGATTAAATGATCTAATTTTGGTTTATTATAATAACATATTGTTAATGAGAATATTGTAAAAGACTTAAAAACTCAATACTTTAAAAAAATAGGATTTTAAAATATATATATATATATATATATATAGCAAACAAAAAATAAGCATAGATAAATAAAAATACAAAAAGTAAAATGACAGATAATGTAAAAAAATTTTTGCTTTCCCACTCATCCATTCTCATCTTTTACTAATAATGACCTTAAGATTAAAACAAAGATTATAATGGCTAAGATTTCTCTAAAATAATCAATAGATGATAAATCATTAAAAAATTAAAACATTTTTTTTTATTATTCACATATTTCTATTAACAGGTCATCAGAAGACACATACCACTCCCACATATGCAAACCTAAACAAATTTTGATAATGGTAGTTTATGAAGGAAATAAATATCTTTAAATGTCTTATCTCAGATAAATTTTATACACTTTTCAAACAACAATGAAATTCAAATGATTTAAATAAATCATTTGAATTTCATTATAACTTTTTTTACCAGGAAGTTATTTATATAGTATAATTTATTTACTTATTCAGAACTTATATTACTCAATCTTTGAAAAATAAAAAAAGTTACGTTTCTCTAGCAGTTAGTTTATTTATTATTATTGTTATCGTCAAATCTTTTTGAAATATGCCAAAGAATTCTATTGAGGTCCAGCTTTTTTACATAGTGCTGCTCTCAAGGTGCACTAAAGTATGGCTTTTCTCATATATGGAACATCAGATAACTTTCAAATGACCTTATCTGTAGATAATAAACATACAGAGCATAAATATATTTTCTTAAGTCTAGCAGCAAGAAATGAAATTTAAAATAAATTATTTTTGGCATTGCAGACCAAAATTTATAATTCATGAATACCAATAGTATGGAGTCTTGAAATCAGTTTAATCTGAAATTCTAATTAAGTCAATCATTCAAATAATAATTAAATTATGAAATTTTTTTTTAAATTTCATGTAAAAATATGAAATTTAAAAATTCAATGCATCCAGAAGAGAGTGAAAAATGACAAAGAAATGACAACATTAAATAATGATTTTAATCTAAAATAAGAATGGATAGTTGGTGCACATTTAGAATGAAATAGAAAGTATCAGATTTAATACTATATTACATTAAAATATTGTACTATGATTCATTTTATTTTTGTATCTCATATTTAAGAGCCATAATGAAGTCCAAACAGAAAAATTAATTTCAAGAAAAATTTATTGTGAAAAATATCCATTATATATATTATAATAGAATTAGCAAATTCAATTATAATTCATATTCATTACAATAATTTAAAAATACAGTATTATTTCAATGAAAATAATTTTTAAGAACTCTTTATAAAAGGGGGTGGGGGGGGGAAGAAGTGTATGAATACAAACATTTCTATAATTGACAAGAAAAAGTCATTGATATAAAACATAATCATTAAACTAATATTCACAAAGAAGTTTAAAAAAACACAGTACAATACATGTAATATAAGAAAAATATTTTTTAAAAAATTTCCCTTAGTTGCTAAATATTTATTCTTAATGATACTCTTCCCCCCCCCCCATTCACTGAAAGAAAATTTTTAAAACATATTTATTACATGATACAACATAGCAGTAAAAGGAGGAAATGGTTGTTTATGACATACTCAACCACACTTGAAATGGTAATTATAATTTTTATTATAACAAGCACAGTAATTATCTCTCTTTTCTATTTCAAGATAAGGACACCTTCATAGACAATTCCAAAGCAGTTACATGGTTATTAACTTGCAGGTGATATACATACATTGAACAGTAGATTTATAGGATTTCTATTTCACACAGAATATTATATATGTGTGTGTGTAAGTTTATATAAATGAGAAAAGAGTCTGATCAGTTTTTCAGAAAATGACGAACAGAATGCCTTCGCAATGATGATATATCAGAGAAACCTCGGCCACAGCTTGCACACTTATGTGGTTTTTCTCCAGTGTGCGTATAAAGATGCTTTTTCACATCACTAGTAGAGCGGGAAGAATAAGAACAGAAGCCACACTGATGCATCTTAAAAGTTTTTGTAGGTTGTTGTATACTCAATGGTGATATGAAAGCTAGAAAGAGAATTGTAATTTTATATATCACAAAAAATAAAAAGTCCTCATATTTAAGAAATTGTGGAGTAATAAAAAATCAATTTAAATAGTTTATATTGCAAAAAGATTCCAACTACAGTATAGAATTTCATTAAAATTTGCAAATAAATACTATGAAACAAAACACCTTTTCTAAAGATAATAAGCAATGGTAATAATAATAATAAGGAATTTTTAACAATTTTAAATAATACTTCTTAATGCAAAAGATAACTTTTTTACTCCTGCTAGAAATGTTATAAGAATTTGCTCTAAGTTTCAAAAATTTGCACAATTCCATAAGAATTAATAACTTATGAAGAAAACTAGCTTCCAGAGTTTAAAAATTGCTTGATGCAACCAGCGATATTGCATTTTGATTTCTGTTGCAGATCATAAAAGGATTCTGTGCATTATAATATTTTTATAAAAGCCTTTTCTTATAATATTTATATTTATTAGCATTCACATCTGCTGAGTGCTAATATTAATTATATGGTGTGTGTGTGTTTTACTGAAAAAAGAAATAAAACTTATAATGCCGAACATACAAGTAAATAATTAAAAAATAAAAGGATTTTTTAGAATAATTAATAAAATTTTTCAATATCAAACTATATCTGACGAAATAAAATGCAACCAACACAATTTTTAACAAATGAGTTTTGTATCCTCATAAGCAATGTATTATATAACAATATCAGGATAGTTCAATTGTCTATTGAATTGTATAAGCCAATGGATAAAAAAGTTAAATCTCATCAGAAAATGTTTCTTACTACAAATTTCCTTTCCTTGTATTTTAGCAGGTCATGACACAAACATTTCTACAAGTAAAGCTACATGAACCAAAAATAAATTTCATTATTAAATACATTGGGATATAATTTAACATGTTTTATGAATAGAAATAAAACCATCAAATCATATAAAGTGTCCTTAGCAGAAACTAAACTTCACAAATGCATTCATTTACCATGAGCTGAAGAAACTGAATATGAATGAATAAAATAACATCCTTTTCTCTTTTCTTATAAAGAAGCTTTATTCAAAAATAAAAACAATGTGCCTTAACATGATATATTTCTTCCCTTTTATTTACATGATTTTAAATCAAACATTTATTTTCTTGATAATAATGTTGCAATTTCATTTTCATCTTTACACTGAAAGAGGCACTAGCGATAGTTCTGCAGTAAAGTCAATTCCCAATTATCATGTAAGAAACAGACAAAACAAATAAATTTCTAACACTTCTATTAAATGCCAACCTTTTTATATTGTAGTAGTGTTTTACCTAAGTGAATAATATAACAGCTTCTTCTATTTATGTTTCAGTTATACATATATCACTTAAATTAGTACTGTAGTACAAAATACCATAAATCTCTATTATGATCATCGAATACATTTCCAAAATTTGCTAATCAGCAAATTATATTTTAGGCTTTAAAGCTAAAGTTAAATATTCGATTAGGTTATCCCTTCCACCATCATTTTCTTTTCAATCAAAATTAACATCTGAATTTCACAAAATAATATGATGGCAAATAAATAAATATGGATAAAACCACTTCCAAACACTTTTAATAATAATATAAAGTATTCCTATAAACAATTATATGTATCTTACTTCAAGCTAAGAAGTGTGAGTTTTTTTCTAATTCAATACCATTACTTCATTAATATCCTTTCTATTTTACAACTATACAATATTTTTTTATTCAAGTTAATTATTTCAATATTGAGAGTGAAATTTACAATAAAAATAAAGTAGAAATCTAGATAAAATGTTGTTATACACAAATTATCGTTATAGATAGTTTGAATATATATATATATATATATATATATATATATATATATATATATATATATATATATATATAATTCAAGCGTTTGCAGATTACCTTATTTAAAATGCAGCCACATAAATCTCAGTCAATCTAACTATTTCAAATTCAGATTGGTAATATTTAATACAGTTGAATCAAATTTCTGAAGAGTGCTAGTTAAGGATGCAGAATTTTCAAGAATTTGAATTTGTTTTGAGAATAATCAATGCCTTTTCCTCATTAATTTGATAATCTAGAATTACCTTTGATTAATGAAACCAACATTGTATAAGTTAAAAAAGCAACAACCCATCTTTAGTATAGAATGGAAAGGATAGGTCTGTTGTCATTTGATAAGCATTAATTATAAGTATAAATAAAGGCAAGAGCCCCCTAACACATAAAATATCATAAGCTCATAGAATGTAGATGTTAATTAGAGAGGAACATATTTTAGCAGAAAACTGTTTAAAATTCTTTTGCCTTCACATTCTATTTTTTGCTTAAACTAAAGTAGCAAGAAATACTTTTCATTGCATGCACAGGCACCTTCTAAGTAACGACTGGACAAAATAATTTGTTATATTTTTATGACTGTCGGTGACCTACAGCAATGGTCATTATCCCTCTTTACGAGTACCGTGTGGGCCTTGCAAGAGTTGATTAAACAACATACCATAACACTTTCAAATCATGTTGGCTTCTTTTAAGAAGAAAAAAAAACCAGAGGAATTGACTGCAGTCCTGAATCTATGAGAGAACTGAAAAAAGATCCAAAATCAAATGAAGTGGACAATTAACAAGCATCAGTTTGTATATTCAGAACCTAAGCAAAGAACAAGGAACAAAAACAACAAATTACTGTCTTCGGACAGGACGCTAGGTTAAAATATGTAGAAAATGGACTATTGGGAAACCATCCAAACAGTATACTTCCAACTCAATAAAAGAAGGAAGAAATCCTTCATCTACAAAAAGGACATTTTTTGCTTTAGGTTTGAGTATTTCTTCTCCTGAGACAATCTAAAATGACTGGTTCATAGACAATAATGCCTCAAAATAACATGATCAATAATAGCAGTCACTTTTTTGTTTTTGAAAATTTTGAACTTCCTCACAGTATAACTGTAACTAATGGAATGTTTACTACCCATTAGTAAATGCACCAAGGAAATTTTGATATATGTAAATAATGAAAAGCAAAAAGAAATTATAAATTCCACAATGCAAAAAGACAGGGGAAAAAAAGCTATAAATAAAGAATTTGAAAACTTGAAGCAAAATCAAACCAAACATTTAGCCCCACAACAACTAAAGACAGAATTCATCAATTGTTTCAAATTTAACAAAGGGTAAAATAACAAGGTCAAGGTAACACTGGTATAAAAGGCTACTCCCAGATTCCTATCTAGTATAAATTTTAATGAAACTTTTTCATTTGCTATCAAAATAAAATCTATTCAAATTCTGCTTGGATTAAGAGCTGCATCAGATGGAATATGAACAATTCTGAATAAATATACATAAATATCTTACTCAGTTTGATGGTATTACTAAAAAAGAGAAGTAATATCCAGTTTGTCAACTGAAAATAAGTTTATGTGAGTTACGATAATCGATATAAACTTACAGGTTTTCGAAGAAAAAGTAAGAATATTTTGATGAGTTTCAAGGACAATTCGACAGAAGCACTCAATTGCAGATTCATACTTTTGTTATTATTAAGGCAACTTAATACTATATGCCGATGATTTGCTGGCCATTAAAATGAAGATAAGAATTGAGTAGAAAAATTGGATGAATCATTAATATTGTATCAATCCATCATATTTAAAAATATATAAATATTTTTTAAATAAAAATGTGTATATAAATAATCCATTCCCAGCTCATGTAACAATGCACATACAATTAAAGAACTCCCACCTTTTTTTTAATATACATATTAACTTTTACAAAGCTTTTCCTCTTTTTACTCATCTGTAAATTACTGTTAGAACCAAGTCCACCACTTCATTGGCACTTTATCTAAAGCAGTACAATCCTAAATGGGATTCATATTCATATGAGCATCACCTACCAATCTTGGTACAAGTATATTAATAAATACCCATTTTGTACCATTTTATTTTGATGAGAAAAGCATTTTCTGTTGGCCGTATCAAATGCAAATGAGTATCAATATCAATCTTTACTTAATACAACAAAATAGAGCAACAAACCAACTTTATTTTAAATGATAAGATCATATACTGCGCTACTAATTCACAACAAAATCAAATAATGATATTTAAAGTTTAATTTTTGCAAAGGAGAAAAAAATTATTTGAATAGAGCTAAATACAGCTAAAATACATAAAATTAATCTTTTTCTATATCTGGGAGGTTCAGAAGAAAATGGAGTGGAAGAGGAAAGTATTTAAAAATATAAATTATAAATGCTTTAAAAAAAGACAAGTATGCAAAAAGAAAAAAAAAAAGCTAATGAAAATAAGTTACAAATATAGAGTAAAACAAAAAAGTAAACCAAACAAATGCACAGGTCAAAAAAGCACAAATATTATAAATAAACAATAAATATGAATAATAATAAAAGCAAAACAAATACAATAAATATATCAAAACTAAACTGTGATAATAATGCTAAATGATAGGTAAATAAGACAATGAAATGTAAACAAAACTGAAAAAGTAGTGAACTGTTTATCTTTTTAATCAACATTGAAAAGCAAACAATTATAATGTAAATAGAAAATATCAACTTTATTCTTTGAAAAGAAGTGTTGCCACTCTTTAGAGCCAATTTAAACAACCAGTATTCCTAATTTTGGCTTCATCATCACAAAAAAAAAAAAAAGGCAGCAGATTTCCATTTGGGATTATCTATAAATCACATCTGTAATACACAGATTTCCAAGATGTCATATATGCATTATAAAAAAAGAAAGCCATACATACTAATTGTTATAATTTACATAAGGAAAGCAAAAAAATTAATTTCTTAATTTGTTTGTACATTTTGTAACATATATCTAAAAATATATAAACAGTTTTTAAGGAGGTGAGTTATCTTTTAATAATCAATGAATTCATATTTCCCACAGTTAACAACAAAAGTTTTGGCATGGCAAGAAAAAAGCTTTGGTAAAAGCCTTTCACCTCACTTTTCAACCATAAGAACAGATTTCAAATAAACAAATGAACAGATACTAGGGATAAGGCAATGCTAGTAAATGGGGGGGGGGAATGGCTGTAAATTATTTTTAGTAAAATAAATCATATCCTTTAAAAGATTAAACTAAAATCTTATTAAAAGATATGAAAAATTAGATTTTTGATTTTAAAACTTTCATTTTAGTTCACAAGAAAATTATACTAATAAAAATTTAATATTATATTCTACTTTTGCATTAAACTTGAACACTAAAATTTTAAATTTAGATAACATCTGAATGAGATATTCGATCCATAAAAAAAATGCTAGAAAAATAAAGACTCTTCATTTCAGAAACTTAAATTTGAGGAAGGGGGAGAGGGAATCCATTCATCATTACAGGATTATATTACAACCGTTAATAAATTTTAGATGATAAAGGCAAAATAGAAAAGGCTGTGAAATTAATGGCAAAAATTTAAATATAGTACAATATACAAAATGTATATAAAAATGTTTTTTGTTCCAAAACTAATTACCACACAATAAAACTACAAAGTCTATCTCTGTGGATATATATTCTCTATAAGTGTAAGGAATACATTTTCCTCCCCAAATAAAAGGTTTTTTCAATACCATTTAGATTTACTCCATATCATTGCCATTTGTTCAAACTCAATTTTTTTCAAATAACAGCCCTTGATTTGAGGGGTAACAGTTTTATTAAATTAATATAGCAAGTAATAATTAAAACTTTTTATGATTTTGAGGAAAGAATTGTTGTATTATAAGGAATTGGAATCCCCAAATAAGAGGTCCCCCAATATATTTCAAGATAAAATAAATTTTTGTTAATCTTATACTATAATACGAGGAATGGTTGTCAAGTCGAAAATCGCCCCAGAATTACACTCCGGTATACTTGGGGGTCTGGGGTTTTTGGCCACGAGGAATCGATTGGCGCCGGTTTTGAAGCGCTACGGTTAAGCAGTTCGGAGTTACAGATAGGATATTTTCAAACTTTATTAGTTCGCCATAATGGCTACTTAAATTTTCAAGTGGTAGCGTGCTGCCATCTATATCAATATTCACATATATATATATATTTTTTTTCATTTCATGCAGACACGTGATGAAAATTTAAATATTCGAGTTAGCTTCGATACCTGTTTTTTCCGAGCGGAGCTCGGTCACCCGCTGGTAGTAATAATAAATAGTTTTTTCAATATACTCAATAAGATTGACAAAGTTTATGCACTTTGAAAAATGCAAAACTGTATTTTATGTTTTTATTTAATAATTAAAATTATAAATTACAAATTTTTGAATAGAATTTCACAATATTTTTATGGCAATTGAAGAAGCAAGGTATAAAACAACAAAATTTATCCATTTTAGTCAAATACCTAAATAATAGCAAGAACCAAAGCCTTTCAGTATAGCATAATTTTTTAAGGGGGAGGGGAGAAGGGTCATCTCAATTATGCGAAAGGATTTTTTATAATAATAATTATTATAAATGTTGAAATGGTAAAGAAAGGAGAGAAAATCATTTCTATTAATACTGCTTCAGATCAAGACATTTTCCACCACTTTTAAAAATAATTGCTAAAATGAAGGTGCAAAAACATTATATATAATAGATTCTTCTCTGAGTGCCTTTGAAACAAAATTTTGTTTAGGATAAATTTCAGAAAGTTACTATTGTAAAAATGATTTCAGAGACCTTTAATTAATAAAAAAAAAGTACATAAGAAAAATTCTGTATAAAGTAAAAAATTATAGGGTATGAAATGTATGAATAAATAAAGCATTCTAGGATAAAATGCAAAAATAATTTCTAGTGTGAGTATAATACAGTGACATTAGATTTTCAGAAATTATCTTTGAATTTTCTATTGACATGAAAACATTTTAAGTAACTCATTTAATTTTATTTAATAAACTTTTTTACACATAGAAATTTAGTTCAAAAGAGAGAGAGCATCATTGAGAAAATTTGAACATGTAAGTCAACTGCAAAATGTCATGCTTCCTTCAGTACAAAGAAATTTTTTTAAAAAAGAAAAAGATAATGATAATAATAAGCCTTGGCTGTTTCAAAAGTTTACAATTTAAGTTTGCTTTATTTATATTCATTGCTGAATTTATTTAGAATTTTCTTATTATTTTAAACTATATGCCTCAAAAATATAATTCATCCATTATTTATTTTCAAATAAATATACAAATGAAAACTCTATATTTGAAATTTTTAACCTGTCTGGTTTCACTGCTAATTATCAGTAAATATTAAAAAAGAAATGGAAAAGTTGTGTAAAGGAAAGAATTAACAGTGCCACTTTTACTACATGCATTGAAAGAGAACCTAAATAAAGAATATTTTTGGTTATTTTGAGGCAATTTGTCTATATACTTGGAAGTGGGAGTACGGGAAGGGGGGATTTACATATTTTTAAAAAAGGTATTCTTCCAAATTGAATGACATTATTTTTAATTAGAATACTTTATAAAATATGAGCAATAAAACTACTCATAGGCTTCATCATATTTGATGGATAGCACTTCTTTAGGGGATTATCTGCACACTATTGTTCATCATCATTTCAAAGGAAAAGAATGTACAAAAAATACATTATTACATTATAATTATATCACAAAATGAACAAAACTTACCTTAACCTTGATAACACAACACTGCACTTTTTTGCAATACCTTTTGCTCTATAATGCAATATTATAATATTAGGAACTAGGTTGATTTATAATATCACATAGTCAATGTGCTTCTATATATATATATATATATATATATAT
>JAOUZG010026747.1:1391870-1446328 GCA_026289955.1 Argiope argentata
ATATATATATATATATATATATATATATAAAATGAAAAAAAAAGATAGATATTTGTAATTTAAATAAATACAAATTTAAAAAATGTGTTGAACACACATAAATAATTTGCTAATTTATTCTGGCTTTGCATGAGTTTTCCAGTGTCTTTTACAAGAAGAATTTGTTGAGAAAACTTTTTCACATAGTTCACACTGAAAAGGTCTCTCTCCTGTATGGGTTTTAATATGATCTCTGACACGGTTCATGTAGACAGAGTAATAATCACAGAGATGGCAAAAATGCATTGTCTTAGATCTTTGCCCCTCTTGAATTTTCTTTGTGAAAAACAGAACTAGAACAAATGAAAAAAAAAACATTTAGAAATTAATATAAATATATTCTTTAATTAATATTATAATTTGTATTTATTCAATGAATTACAGATGTTTTGAAATTAAATTAATTCAAGAATACATGGATGATACAATAAAAAAATCTTCTAAAAATTTTAAAATACAATGGTATAGTTATATGGTAATGGGGCACATTAAATTCCAAAAATTCAATTGAGGGATTTCAATGCATAAGCATACAGATACTGATACTGTCCTATGATCTGAGACTGGAAAAAATGAATACATTAATGTAAATGTATATTGTCTTTGGTATTTGAAATTGTTTGAAAAAAAAAGAAAAAACTGGTTTAAAATGGTTAATACTGTTGTCTCAATGAATAATATGCATGCACGCACATCTGACAAAAAGTAAAATAGAAAATGCAATACAATACAAACAAAAAAGTAAAATACATCACAATAGTTTTCCTTTCATGCAATCATTTTAATTATAAATATGAGAAAATAACTAGAATATACACAAACAAATTAATTGCACTTAGTCACTAGTGTAGGAGACTCTGCACTACCTTTCTACTACAAGAGAGTGGATTTTTAGAAATACAACTCTTACCAAGCAAACAAACTAGTCATTTATAAATAAAGTAAATATTATTGTAATATGATATCTCATAAATACCAAATTAGAGATAAGTTTCTCCTTGTTATTATAACCTTTTAGCATTAGCTCCTTTATTAAATTTGATGGAGTGATTCAACTCCATATAGGAAATATTTTTTCCAAGTCACCAATAATTCTTTCATGGCTAGAAATTATAAAAATGCTTTATAAATTTCACAAATCCTTCCAGTGGCTCTTTATTACATTCTGCATTTATTAAACTAAATGTAAATTCTTACTATATTATACCTTAAATGATTTTTTAATATATTTTTTAATAATTACAAAATCATGCCTATTATCGATTTCATTGGCAAGATACATTAGTACAGAAATAGTCTTGTTTGTTTGTTTAATATAATAAAAAATTTTATGCACATAAAAAGTTTGATAACATTCCTTTTCAAAAGTATTAAATAAAGGGTACTTACGTATTAGACCATTGACGCCAATGTTTTAGTAACTCATTGGCGATAAAGATCAAAAATCTAATACGCAAGTGCCAAAAAAAAAAAAAAAACAGAGAGAGAGAGAGAAAGAGAGAGACTTCCTTAATTATATATATATTTATTCAAAAGTAAGTAAATTATTCAAAAATAATTTTAATATACTGCTTTAATTTTCCTTTACAGACAACATGAAGCAATGAAAATTAATTTTTTTAGTACATCACAAAAATATGAATAAAATTCTAAGCGATTGTCCTTAAAAATTTTCCAATTCGACATCAAAAGGTACTTCAAATCAAATTTAGTATATAATAATATTTTTTATTGTTTAAAATCCAAGCTAGTTTATTCATACATTTTGAATTCTTTGAACCAAACAAATGTTTTAAGCTACTTTGTAAACTTAAGTTAACTGATTCCCAAATTCCTATGAGGCAAGAAGAAACTGCAGAATTATAGGTTGTCTTAATTAAATATTTGAAAGGGTATTTTTATTCACAGGTCACCACCTGGCAACAGAAACGAAAAAGAAATAGTTTTTAAAGAAAACTACCATGCCTGACAGGATTAAAACAGGATTTTAAATTTTTTACACTCAGTAAAAAATAATTCATTCAGTAAATCATCAAAATTTTTAATCATAGCCATCTATATATCTATAACAGTCAATATTTTTTTTAAAAGAGAAAATACTTGAGACTGAATTGTTAAAATTCTAAACACACAGAAGTAACATATAAGCATTTACATAAACAAAATTCAATGATAATTTTAAACTTTTAAAATTTTTTTTAATAAGTTTTACGTTTGTGATAAGAATTAAAAATATTGATCAATAGAACTTGAAAGTATTTTTTTAAAACAAAGATTATATCATTATAAGAAGAAATAAACCAATTCAGGGCCATTACAAGAGTCACTTAGGTGTTTAGAAGTTTATTTTTTTAAGGATTGTCTGCAAAAATTGTTTAATAAATGAAATTGTTATAAAATAAATCATATATAAAACAAAATTATATTGAAATAGATTATTAATATTCAAAAATTCATTTTTCCTGAAATATTTATATTTATTAAATAATAATTTTTACTTACTTTTATCAACATGTTTTTTTCTTACATTTAACACATATTTCAGTAATTAATAAAACTCCAAGATTGCTGAGAAATAAAAATTAAAAGTAACTCTGAATGAGCCAAACTTTCTTGATATTGAAAATAATTAAACAGATAACAAGAAGTCTGAAATTTTCAAATACAGTATTAATACCATAAGTAAAAAGAAATACAAATCATTTGACTAGCCTTAAAGTTAAAAACTTATGAAAATCTTTAAGATTGTTTACAGTTATAAGGCTTTAACATGTTAAACTTAACTCTAAAATTGCAAACAATCTTTTTAAAAGATTCAAAATTTAAAGTCAATATCATGCTATTAAATTAAAATCTTTTTCATAGTGAAGCAGCCAGACCAGCATCAAATTTCAATGCAATATATGTGTTAGATAGTTCTCTACAAACAACCCACTTATCTAGAACAATCAAACACATTTTTTCAGAATTTCACAAATGATTTAGTTCCCTTTTGAAATCTATAGATGCAATTATTTAAAAAATATTAGATGATTTCCTTTCACATTTCAATAAGTTCCATAAAATCATTTGATTTTTTAGTTGTCTACAGAGCAAATTATTTTGTCCAATAATATCAACTTATAATAAACAGTATCATTTAACAAAAAAAAAAAAAAAAAAAAAAATCTGAAATTATTGAAAAATTAAATTTTTTCTTATTAAAATATTTAAAAAAAGCAAGTGAATTGGTATAAAAACTAGGATTGCAAAGATGGCTGTTAAATGAATTAGTGACAAATAAACATAGTAAAAACAATTGTACCTATAAGCAATGTAATTGCAAATGTACAAGCAAATTTTTTAAAATTTATTTGATATCTTAAATTTATATTTATTCCAAATATCCTTTCTTTATTTGTAATATATTTTAAATTAATAGAATACTTTAAAAAGTTTTAACAAACAAAGGCATGTTAAAATTTTATTATTTTAGTTGCCATTGAAACAAACAAACAAACATTTTAAAAAATTGTCAAAAAAATTAGGGAATGGAAATAAACCCTCACATACATTCATAAAAGTAAAAATAGATGCCTAAGCTGAAGACTTGCTAATTTAATTAAAAATTTAAATATAGCAAAACTATTTTCTTTATTAATTTAATAAATAGCAAGTTAATATTTTTGCAATAAAATTGCACAGTTAGCAATCTTTCGATACAAAAAAATAGAAGTAAATATAAATACATGAATATAAATTTAATTAATTTTTATGAAAATTGAAAATGAATTCTATAATGTTTATTAAGATTTGATTTATCTGAGAAACATCGACCACAGGTAGCACATTCATGCGGCTTCTTTCCTGTATGTGTCAAAAGATGAACTTTCATATGACTGCTTTTGAATGAAGAATAAGAACAAAAACAACAGCTGTGTACTTTCTTTAATTTTCCACCAACATGGATTTCTGAAGTTCGGAAAAAAGTTGCTGAAAAAAAGTAAAATGTAATGCAATGCATCACAAATCATCATTCGTAATCATCAAAACCAACAGAATGCATTATATACATTTTTACAGACATTGGCATGCGGTATATATTTAAATAAAGTTGTTTCAATTTTATAAGTAAATTAAAAAGTCCATTTTTTAATTATATTATTTCCAGTTTTTTAATTTTAATACATATCATAATTCTTTATTATAATTATTATGGACTGAAATCAAATTTAATAATTATCTGATAATGATAGTTCTAAAAACATTAAAGACCATACATATTGTCATCAAAAACACCCATGTACCAAATTTAAGATCTCAAGTTATATCGAAAAAGCCAAAGAAAAATCAATCATGAAATTTTATCAGAAACAAATCAAGTTAAATAAAACTGAATAGTAGAATAAAGAAATAAAAGAATGCATGCTACTTCAAAATTTAGATATATAAAGAATAATGCAATAATAGACAATTCATATACATATTTAGACTACAATCAATGAGGAGAACCAAGTGTCACAAAGAGCTTTTCTATCTGATGATTTTTAAACGATGCACAAATATTCAGTTACCTAATACCTACCAGAACAAATTTACTTTAAGCATGCTGTTATTAGAATGTTGCTGATTAAGTTGGTTGCAGAAGCAAAGAATTTTATTGCATTCATATAAATATTTTAAAAAAATTGTACTGAAATATGCAATATAAAGTTGGGTAATATCAGCTACACAATCATTAAATAAAGTATGTTTTTTACTTTCATTTTGAATTTTAAAAAAATGATATTTAGTTGAAAAGAAAACACCTTTTTAAGAATGTTGATTGATTATTGAATTACTCATTGCTTAAAAAATAGAGAGCATACATATTGAAAAATTTATGCCATAACATGAAATATGGATAGTATTATTATACATGAAACACGATAAATATATGGTTGTAACATGAAACAATTTTACATTTTCTAACAATAAATACTGATTGATTTATTATAAATTTGATTATATGAACTGAATTGAGCAGATTTTCAACAGTTTACTAAAAATTGTTAAAAAGGACTTAGGAAGGTTCTACTTAGTAAGCATCAGGAAAATGAAATTCTGAAGGTAAAAAATATGTCTTTTGAAATATCACTCAACTTATGATCAACCCTTTCCTTGCACTGCAGTTATTGTTTCCATGACAAAATATGCATTTATAAAGCATGTGAAATCGATTATTACATCACTTTAGCATATAAAAAGTCATTTGCTTACATGACTTTCGCAATTGTTCAAACAGAAATAAAAAATCTTATATTGTATACACAATTTATTACTAACTATGAGATATCTTATGTTAAGCCTATGTACCAAAACTGGTAACGAGATACCTCGTAATGCGTGCTGCAATTTTAGATGACCTTGGCACTCAGCACAAGATACTCTAAGCCTTTCTGACAGTGAATGGCGTGAGTGAAAAATTTTTCAGACTGTTAGGAGTTCAGAGTGCAATTTTGAGTCACTGTGATGTAACTTGAAAATAAATGCTGGGTGAAAGCCAGGTGTTAAATAAAAAAAGCCTTTTCCTAGAAAATTTCGTATATTTATACATATAGTTATTGTACACTAGAGGACTGTTCATGATTTTTTGACTGATTTATATGATATATATAACTATGCCTTAAATCAGTTTGAATGTAAGAAATGAAAAACAAAGCCACATTTCTTTAAATCATCACAAGGCATAAAATTCCTTTCCAAGGAAGTTTCAAAATAAAAATGTAGTTTAGAATTTTTTAAAAACATTGAGAAATCCTCAAATAACACATATACATGCAAACAAAATAAGAATAGAAATAAATAAATATTAGCAACACATTTTTCGTAGAAACATGTTTTAATTAAAATTCAACACCTTAAAAACCTGACATTATGCAAAAATAATGAAAAGAATTTGAATAATAAAACATTAAATTTAATACCTGATGAAAAAACCAAATATATTTATGTGTGTTAAAAATTATGACTGATCTAAAACTTTCAACAAAACTTCATTTTTTATTCATTTAGTCTTGATTTCATTTGAAAATTATATTTACTATATGTAATCTCAAATAAGATTGTTATTCAAATTTTAATTTTTCATTCTCTTTACAAAAGGTGCAATTACCAGAGCTCAAATTATTTTGATAGCAATTATGAGTATCCAAAGACCTCCCCCCCTCCCAATCATTTAATTGGTTATATCTCAAAGAATAGTCCAGGTATCTATGTATAAATTATTCTCTCTCCCTGGCAAAACAATTTATTCTATTTTTCATTACAAGTCTTATATAGCATGTAAACAAAAATAAAATAAAATAACTTTTGCCAAATGATAGCAATAAAAGTTGAGTGCTATATACAGTATAAATATTTGAAATAAGGATATACAAAATGTGATACTCCATGCTAAAATCAGTAGTTTAATAACTTGCCATTTATCTCTACTTGTGATGTAGAATTAGAAAAAGATATTCCAAGGAGGCTGGGTAAATGCCCTTTTAGATAATTTTTGAAATTTAAATCAATTAAAAATTAAATAAAACTTGGACAAAATGGCTTTCAAAATTATAATACAAAAGAAATTTGTATGTCATTTGAAAAAAAATATCTTTTACATTATATCAAATTAGTTTATATCCAATTCTTGTTTCATTGTAAGCAAATTTTACAACACACTGAGTTCTTTTAATAAAATAATGTAACAAATTGTTTGCACATTTGCTATAAATATTTCATAGTTAATGATCACAACAAGAAGAATTGCATTATTTTTCTACCTTAAATGAGTTTCGCTTTGAAGTGTTTCATAAATTTTTTCACATTGTACTCTTTTCAAGACATGTATGGCTTTTAAAAGTAAACATTGGTGAAAAAATTTTCACCCATTTTAAACAAAGATATTTATCTATGTAAAATAATTAACAAACAACATAAATAAGCAATATGTAAAGATATATTATAGCTTATTTATACTAAATATTTGTCTATTAAAATAAATTGCATTTTTTGTTGAAGAGGAATTTTTATTGAATAATTGTCTAAAGTTTTAAATAAATTATGCAAGTGTATTCAGTAGTACACATAAAACTCCAATATTAAACAATTCTACACTTTTTCCTTTTTTTAAAGTTACGATTCAACAACATAAAATGGTTAAAGCCATATTGTCATCATGACTATTATTTCTATTTAAGAATGGAAGGAGTGAAAATAAGCAATAAATATGTTTTTCACTATCGAGTTTCACTGACACCAACCATATCTCAGTTGATTAACTTTAAAGTATCAACTTACACAATCTTAATATAACATCCTCAACAGCGTATCTAAATTGTATTATGTATGGGAAACCAGAATTTTTTTGTAGAAAAATGCCTGAAGAAACGTCTAAGAAGTTAAATGCATAATTTCTGCATGTTTCATCCTGTTTAATGTTTATTTACACAAATAATAACTTTCTTTAAATGTTTGCATATGTGTCTTCTGAAGATTAAAAAAATTGGAACCAATTTAAGTGTTGCTTTTTTGCAAAATTATCTACTTTATCCTGAGAATGTTCAGTTATTGAAATCTTTAATCTGATAAGTAAAATAAGGAACTTGATAACATAATTGCACTGAAGTTTATGAGGTTATAAATATTTTTATAAATGCTTAAAGTTTAGATGAAGTACATTTACATTCTCTTGCACAATTAAGGTTAATTTTTGTGAAACTCGATACAGCTCTTTTTGTTGTTGTTTTAAAAGTTTTTAATTCAGTAATTTAGATGGTATTGTTGCATTATATGAGGATAATAAGATTAACCCTTACAAGTATGTGGACTAATTTGGGAGATTCCATGTATTTTCCATGCATAATTGAACATTACATACTCCAACATAAGAAAATCAAAGAATTTATTTATATATAGTGCTCATATGAAATGTTCAGTCCAGAGGTTAAGAATTCACAAACATTGCAGCCCATCCCTCAAATCAGCAAATGATATTACCAAAAACATTATTTGTCAAGCAACATTATAATGACTTTAAAGTTGAATACAACAGTAATTACAATTCATGTAATGTAAAACACAAAAATAATATATAAGAAATTACCCCATTTTAACTAAGTATAATAAATGATACTATATTTCTAAATGGGTTCATTTAATCTATGAACATACTCAAATCTAGATATAGCAAAAAATAGCAGGATTCGTCAATTATTATGTAAGTATAAAGTAAATAAAAAAATTGTGTTTACAAAACATCAATGAGAATTTTTTTAAAAAAGTATTAATAATTTAATAAGTTTAAAGAAAGAATTCATATGAAATGTGGCATCATTTCTTCAAAGAACTATATCAAATTTTCAGATCATATTTTAACATTGTAGTATTGATTATCCATTCAACCAAAGGAAACTTTAATAAATATTCAGTACTTCTATCAAGGTGGAACTATATATATAAAAAATAATTTAAGTTTCAATACTAATTAATGCAATTTGGAAAATAAGATAGTAGTATAAAAAATAGATCTATGCTTTCTTCAAACTTATTTCAGTCAATTTGCTGTAGCTATTATTATAAATAATTGCTTAATACTCATGAAAAGAATCTTAATTTTATTGGTTACTTATTAACCCATGAAATGCAAAAATTTGCAACATCTAATTTTGTCACAGGTTAAAATTTCTTGATAGCTAATTAGTTTCTTATACTACATAAATACAACAAAGAACATTTATATTTCTGTAGTAGTGTCCATCCAGTAAATATGAAAAATTAATAACAATTCAAAATAATTCTTTAAACTTACAATGGAATTTAAAATAAGTGGACAAATTTTGATATATAATTGCTTATAAATTTATTTCTAATATTTTAAAATCTTACATGTATAAAAAAACATTAACAAAAAGAGAGTATCTTTTGAATAGTTTAAATGTTCTTAATTTATTATTATCTACAGAATGTATAATATACATATAATCATTACCTAATATTTTTATCAAATAAAATTATAGAAGCAACAGCATTACCTAATATTTTTATCAAATTTAAAATAACTTAAATATAAAATTATAGAAGCAAACAGCTTCATGAATATTAGAATTTAGTTTGAGAGTATAACAAGATACAATGCTAACAAATATCATAAGATACTTATTATACCATTTAAAAATGTAAAATAAATATCTTACAAATAAAAATCATGTTGACAGAAAATATAATATTTTTTTAAAGAAATGCTTTCTATTTTGCTTAAAAGGTAGTCATGATTATTCTACTTTTTAATTCTGAGATTAATAAAGACTCACAATTTCTATATAATTTCTTATTAATTTCACAATAAATAATAGTATAATAGTAAGGAATTTTTTTTAAATGAAATATACTTTCAAAGTACATTTGATTCAAACTGAACCAGAATTATTCAGAGGAAACATAAAAAGATTAAATTAAAGAATAGTTTGTTTTATCCTATAAATATCTAATACCCAAGAATTTTAAAAATACAGACCATACATAATAAATGCAAGAGTTATAGATTAATTTTTTAAAACAAAAAAACATTTCTAAAATAAAAATTATCAGTTTTCTACTTTGATTTATTATTCAAAAACACTGCATGAAAACTCTGGTTTTAGACATTACAGCATCTAAAACCAGAGACATTTTATTAAAAGAACACCCATTTAAAACTGTATATCTTAAAGTGACTTGATAAGCATTTACTGAGAATTAAATTTATCACAAACTCATTTCAGGTTTAATGAAGAATAACAACCAGACTTTATATATAAAGAGTACTTAGTAAATGATAAATTTTCCAAATTCCATACTACAACACTCATATTAAACTAATATAAATTTGATTTAAAAAACAAAAGAACATTTCTCTAGTTTCATCTTTGTTTGTATTCTATGACAAAAATACAAGCTTGTAAAGGCAGAATTATAAAGGTACTTTTTTAAAACTCATAAGTTTTGAAAATGTTAAATTATGATTAAAAAATTAGTTGGCCAAAATACAAATAGCAACGTATACTGCAGATATCATTATGATTGTCATAACTTCAAAAATTCTTTACTGCTGCAAGAAGTTGAATGATTAATATGATATGTTTCATTTGCCAATTTTTTATAGCAAAAGTGGCATTAAAAATTTTTTTCATTTTATTTCAACATTTCTTTAACAATTTTTTGAGCTTCAAAGGTCTGATTGCAAAAATTTACAAGTATTTTCCAACTCCCTTTTTTCAGAAACTCTCTGCCACAAAACTTACATCTGAATAATTCAGCTTCTGCTGTCAGCATAATGTGGCCTGAATCTGTAGGAACATGTATGATTTTGAAATGATTCAATTTCTGTAGTTGAAGTTTCACTACCTGAACATTAAGGTTTTATTACAAGATGTTGAATAGCTCAAGTAAATTTGATGATCATCAAATTTTTTGCCACAAAAACTGCACATCCATGAATTTGTGGAATCCAAAAATGTTTCAAGAACTTCTTGTGTTTTCAAATTTTCGATGCAAAACCTGAATGCCATTCACAAGTTTTTTCATTCAGAAATTGTTTGCCACAAATGTTACATTTAAATTTCTTTTTCAGTGGAGTCTCCTTATTACCTGATGATGATGAAAAAGTCCTATCCTTTGGCAAGCTGTTACAATACCTTGAATGCCTATTAAAATATTTCAAGAGCTTACTGCATTTTCAAATTTTCAATGCAAAAGCCTGAATGCCATTCACAAGTTTTTTCATCCAAAAATTGTTTGCCACAAATGTTACATTTAAATTTCTTATTACTTGATGATGATGAAAAAGTCCTATCCTCTGGCAAGCTGTTACAATACCTTGAATGCCTATTAAAATTATTCTTCCAAGAGAACTTTTTCCCACAGAATTTGCATTCAAACAGCTTCTCTCCTGTATGCACACGTGTGTGTTCCTTAATTCTTGAAAAGTGCAAAGAGTAATAGCCACATATGCTACATCTGTACAACCTTTTGCCATTGTGTTGATTAGAGTTTTCAACCACCAAGATGGAAACTAAAAGAAAGAAAATGTGACTGTTACTTTAATTTTAAACTTGAAAAAAAAACTGCTTATATGTCATTTTCTCTATAGATAAATATTCTGAATTTTCACTTATATCCCTCTTAGCTTCAAGAGCACTTATTAAACTTCATAAAACGAAAGATTCCTAATAGTGTTTGGTAAATGGTTTAAAAATAGCATTTTAAGTATGCAATATAAACATATGTAAGTAAGATTGATTCTGGCAGTACTATTTTACATGGCAAAGTTTTGAGAATTCTCTGGGTAGTTAAATCATAAAATAACTGATATAAAATGTTGAAATTTGTTATAAGTTGAATGAAATCAAAGAAACAAAACAAGCTCCTTTTGTATAATCCATGCTCCGATTCTGAATGAAGGAATTTATAGCACATTATTTCTCAATTCCTTCTGTTTCATACAACATACCACTAATAAACATTTTATGGGAGATTTTGCCCAATATATACAACCATCTAACAAAAAAAAAAACTCTACCTGATAAAATTATGACACTAGAGCCACAAGCTCAATTTCCTTTTTGGGCATGTATTACATAACTATACAGGATGTCCCTGAACTCACGAGCCAAACTGTAATGGTAGTTAAAATACACATAAAGATATATTACCATACACTCTTTGTATGATAGTATTTGAGTGAGGGAAAAGAAAAAACACTGAGAACTGAGTGTCCCAAATCTAATTCCTCGAAATGAAATTAATCATCCTTGCTAGTAAGTATGGGAATTTTTTGTAATCTTTTGTCATAAAAGCAAAATGTTGGTTACAATATTTAGCCCCATACCTAAGATGCATATCTGCTTTATCAGACAATGTAAATTGTTCCATATCATAATACAGCAAATAATCATTTGAAGTTAGCATAGGGTCATACAAATTCTCTAACTATTTAACATTTTTCTTCCCAAAAATTCATTATTATTTAAGATTAATCACTAAACTTGTGTATTATCTATTTTAAAAATTTTATATAACTAAAGAGTTTTTTTTTTCTCTTTGTCATTCCTCAGAACTTTTTGTTATTTCTGTCTGTACTTCTCAACTTCAGCTCCATACTTCTAATTTTTTTTAAAGTTCTTTTATTATATTTTTCTACATTTAAAGCTTGGCCTGTAAATTTTAAGACATCCCGCAAAAACTAATTCGATTCGGGAGTCTTTCCAGTAAGAAAAAACAAGGATTAAGAATGCATGATAAAATTAGTTCTTTATTTTAACATTAAAAATTTCTAAATTATGGCCTTCTAAATGAGAACTTATAAATTTCTAAGAAGTCATCCAGGTGTAGATAAATTTAAAAAACACTTTAAAATAAAATATTTATTATTTTTAATATCCAAAATCAATCTTTTAAAAAGCACCCTAAAATAAATAATCCTTTAATCTATTGAAAATGACTAGATGTAAATAATCAATATACAATGAAATATTGGTTATATATATATATATATATATATATATATATATATATAAACCAGGAAAAACATATAATGTTTGATTTCAGCTAATTTTAGCATTCAGATCCATAATATTTATATTATATTCAGATTTATATCACTTGCAAAATAAAATAAAGAACTATTTCTTAACTACTGGACTTTTTACTTTAGTTTAGAAAGGAGAAAGATGATTCTCATTCAAAAATTTTGGTTAGTAAGTTGAGAACATTTTATTCATTTTCATACTTTTTTTACAAAAATTATTAATTTTAAAAATTATTCAGCATTATTTATTTATTTAATTTTCAATTTATATAATATCAAAGCTTGTTTTTGCTTGTCATTACAAAAATGCCAGCAATTCCAACAATCAAATAAACAACCTTATATAAAAAAAAGTTCAGAAATTTCAAACAAATTATGGTATTGAACAAAAGGCATTATTATAAAGTGGCATATGAAGCTTAAATAGAGCATCACTTATTTTATGATGTATTACGGTAAACTTCTTAACCAAGAGTGAAAAATGAGTTATCTGAAATGAAAGGAAAGCTAACATAGCAAAAATTTTATTTTGTACTTATAATAATAAAATAAGTATAAATCATTGCATGCACATAATATATATCAAAATTATTTTAAAATGTATTAAAATACAAAACTGCTTTAAAAAAAGTTTCAATAAAAAAAATCTAAACATCAAAAGAAAAGTTTACTAAAACTGCAATCAAATAAATATCTTTAAAAATTAATGAATGCTTAGTAGTATTTTTCTTGCAGGGAGATTAAATTAAAATTTGTTAAACATTAGCCACAGATTTAAATTTATTCACAATTCTTTATTGGCACAATGCAAATTAATACCAATATTTAATCTTAGTGATGATCAGAAGTTCTATTAAAAGCATACTATCATATGAATCAAATGTGCTTATTTCATAAATGTTGTAGACTCCATAAACTTGAATTTTATAAATAAACACTTAACTAAAATTACATAAACAGAAACTAATATATATATATTATTCCATATTTAAAAATTCACAATGTTGAAAAAATTACATGAAATTATTGATTACTTTATATATTAAACAGAATGAGTAATTTTTTACAACTAATGCAGAAAAAAGTAAAAGTGACAGTGTAAAATTCAGAAGAACAAATATTTTTAATATTGAGTGCTACTTTATTAAATCAGATTTTAAGGATTAGAATGAAGATTTATTTTAATGAAAAAACAAAATAAAGTCCTAAAATAAATTTGCATCATTAATGAAGTAATTTTAAAGACTCAACTTTAAAGTCAACATTTTATGGTTAGATGTTTTATTTACAATAAATGAACTGAATACATTTTTTTTTGTTTATTTCTTTTAGACTTCAAGGCCATGAAGTAGTTCATCAATAATTAAAAGAATGAATAATCAAGAACTTTAACTTCTAATATGGAAAAAAATCCATAACACATTTATTCTAATTTAAATATTAATAATGAATACATCATTCATAAATAATAATAAAAAATTTAGAAAAAAATAAAAATAAATGGTTTTAGTGTAACAGGAAACCATAATATTCCAATTGATTGATATAAAAGCACATTTTTTTAAAATGAAGCTATAACAATTTAGTGTCTTTAAAAAGAAGCAACTCTATAACTTTTTATTACTTTTACTTGAAGTTTTTTTTTTTTTTCTTTTACTGCCTGAGAAATATAAATGGATTTTAAAATCTTCAATTAATTTTTGATGTAGAAATATCATAACTAAGTGTAGGTCTACACTTGCCACATTCATACAACTGTTAGACTAAAATTTCAAAAAATTGCTGTATTTAATGCCCAGTTTTTCCAGATTTCTAAAATGAATTAGTTTAAGAAATTCATCTATCCTTGAGCTGTAAAACTAATTATGTAAAGGATGACTCAAACTTTTATAAATTTAAATACTAAGTATTTGAATTAATTATAATTAAGTTTTGATTCATAGTAAATAAATTTATTTTAATTAGGTACAGTAATACACTAACAAAAAACTTACTTTCTGTTGATAACAAAAATTTGCAAACAATAATAATTTCTCATGTAAATTAACTATGTAAAGTATTTAAAATTTAGCTTCTTATCTGCAATCATTAATAGTACATCATTTCAGCTTTGAAAAATATGGAGCACTTCATATTTGAGGAGTGGAAAGAAAATGGTTTAAAAAATACTCTAAAAAAAGACAAGGCATGTTAACTTATTAAAAAACAAACTTTAAAAGGCTACCAGGATTATGAGTGTCATAATTTCCTAAAATTTAGAATTTAAAAGTGGAAGATAAACATATCTAATTCAACCAAATTTGATTATCAATGCAGAAAGTAAAATGTTCAATTATTAAAAATGAATTTGTTTTAAGCAAGATTTCACATAAATGGTTACCTTTCAATTGCTAAAAAATGTTTAAAAAATTAGAGCTTTGGGGTTTGTCAAGGCGAAAATTTAATGTATATAACAGAATTTTTATTTTATAGTTTAAAAATTGGGCATAAAACTAAAGTACATCATTTGCTAGTTTCCTGATAAAGTAGTACCAGGAGAATAATAATGGATCGATAAATGAAAGGTATTCACAAAGTTGGCTAACAATTCAATACATTTTTTTCCCAAATTACCACAAGTGAAATATCTTTCAATAAGGTTTAAAGAGATTTTTATGATTTAAAACATTTTATATAAAATTTATTCTTCTTGATATTTTATTTAATATGAATAATAATTACTTCAACTTGGGCAGCTTTTAGATAATATAAAAGAAATGAGATATTTTCTTATAGTATCATTTAGGTAATTTAAATGTCATACTGTTCAAAAAAAGGGGCAAGAGAAGGAAAGAGAAATTGAGAAAGAGAGTGATTACATTTATAAAACCAGAAATTCTGTATTAAAACATCCCCCCCCCCCCGAATTCTGTATATATTCAAATTGCAATCCTTGTTGCAAAGTAATAAATATTCAAAGAATTTTTTTAAAAGAATGTTTTATGAGAAAGTCACCTTCCTGAAATAATAACATTGTATATTCATATTATCATACATCAAGAATTAGATTATGCCAATATAACTTTAAAACATGATGTACATAAAAATAAAAGGGGCGACAAACAGTTTTACTTATACCCAAAAGATCTAATGGTTTATCTATTAATTAAATGATTTATATTAATACTTTGTACTCCAGTTTAATTCATTCATTTTACATCTAAGTACTTTATAAATTTGAAGGTAATATAACATTAGTAATAATAATAATAAAGTTACATTTGGTCCTTCAAAATACCTATAATATACATTATTTAAACCAAATCAGGAAATATCTTAAAAATATATACAAAAATATTTGTTTGGGAGAAAGAATAGCATTATTTAAAACTATAAAAAAATATATGTATACAAAATTATTATCTATGTATATAGATAAAATTCATCAAAATCAGTCAGAAAAGTAAAGAAAATGATATACAAAATAGTGCATGATTTCCGATTGACATAAACAAAAAATTTGGACAGTAAAATAACTTTTATGAATTATAATAAACACTTACATTCAGTAATTTTATGGTACACATTGTGTGTTAAATTAGAAATAAATACAATAAACAGCATAAGGCAGAAAGACTAGCAAATGCCTAAGGTCCAGAGCTAAAAGAAATTCCTTCCAAAATTTTAACAAAAAAAGAACTGATCTGATTATTTCAACAACTCCTGTCACCAAAGCTCAAACATGTATTTTCGTCAAAATGAATTACATTTTAATTGAAAATTTACATGAGACAAAAGAGGTTAATCATCCTGCAATATTGTCAATAGAACATTTGTTGCCCAGAATATTAAATTAAAAAAAAAAACTTTTAAAATAAATTATTTGAACTCAATTCAGAAATATTAATACATAAATAAATAAAATTGTGCCACAAAATGTAAAAAAATATTGAATTAGTTCCATGCTTTTTTTCTACTTTATAAGGTCCCATCAAAAGTATTATATTAAAAAATTACACATGAAATGAAATACTTATGTGAGTTATAATAATGAGTTTAAAGGCCTACGAAAAATATTGGCCAGAGTTCCCTTACAATTTAGTTACACCATTGAATACAGATACCAATTAATGGAAACAATTTAGTAAAACAATTCAAAAATTATACACTGCATATCTTATGCCTCATTAAGTGCTTGTTAAAATTTGACTTATCTGAAAAGCACTTTTGACAAATGTTGCATTTATATGGTTTTTCTCCAGTATGAAGTAAGACATGTTTTTTCAAATTGCTTTTCTGGAAAGATGTATAGTTACAAAATGAGCAAGCAAATTGCTTCAGCATATCTGCAGAAAGGAAGCATCCATCAATCCTCTTATTGTAAAAAACTATAAAAGAACATTTCACAATATGAGTACATTAATACACAAGACATAATAATAAAAATATTAATTCATTTCAGAAAACATACTTTATTCAACTCATCCTATTTCATAATATAGCAAAAAAATGTTACATTCAACCCATTATCCAATACAAAAAAGAGAAAACTATAATTAGAAGAAGAAAAAGAAGATATTAAATCACAAGCATACACAATATAACAGGTTGATCGAAAATACTTTTCCTTCATGAAATCAATCAGCAATAGTTTTAAATTTTTTCAGCTATCATCAGAAATCTTTGAGGAGAGAGAATTAATGAAATGTTTGCATCAATTACACTTTTATTATAGGCAAAGACACCTAATTCTGATCCCACAAATCACTGCATCTCAAAATATCAATTTACTTTTGTTACTACAGCTATTTCTGGCATCCTAGCACAGAGGTAGAGTGTCTGATTGATGATCTGGGTGTCCCAGGTTTGAGTCCCGGTTAAGGTATGTGTGTTCTTCTGTCTTCTACCTGTGATGCATGTGAATGTGTCCCCCTCCTCCGTAAAAAGGGACTGTGCAAGCGAATATGATGAGTGTGTAGCTAAAGGCGTACTCTTATCCCTAGAGGGTGCTACTTAAAACAAGACACTTATTTCAACTTAAAATCACTGATTCACCAGCGGGCTTGTCTAAGCCAAGTGACATTTGAAACAACAACTACAACTATTAGAAAAAACAATGTGTATAATTTAAAACAATTTTGTTTTTATTAAAGCTGAGAGAATCTCCTTTAAAAGCTGTGAATGATTTTTTCAAAGTTAATATCCTATTTTTTTCCTTCATAATTTCATGATAGGTTATTAAAAATGCACTCTTTACAGCAAAAACAATGGGCAAGAAACCATGGGAGTGGGATGCTTTCGCAACAAAGTAGAAGTACATATATATCAGATCTTTAATTCTTAAATTAAAGATCTACTATTTACAGCAATTTAATTCTAAATATAAAAAATATTGTTTGATAAATTAATGGCAGAGAAAAATGGCATAAAAGGATTTATTTTATACTTAAAAATGATTTATAAAAAGTCATTTCATACTCAAGTGATAGGAAACAAATTGATTAAATTTTTATTTTTCATAATTCAAATAAGGAGAAAAATATAATATTACAGGAAAGAATCAGGTAATATGTATTAAAGAACTAAATAACAGTTATCATGTAACAGCATTGAACATCAACTCTTTAATAAACTTCTTCTCTATAAAATTCTTATAAAACAAAATATTTTATGGAAGAAGGTGCAGAATTTATGAAATCTGAAAAATATTAATAATTAAGAAATTCCTTTCAGCATAATATTTCATCATTATATGATAGCTAATTAAATATAAAAGTATAATAAAAAAACAAATTCAAGCCTTTTGAAATAAGGCTATTTTTTTAACTGCATAGGTGAAAAAATTGTTTTTACATTTTTATTATATTTAACAATTTTACAACTATGTGATTTTGCAGCTAAAGATGAAAATAAAAAGGACAATGTACTCTTAAAGTCAAAGACAATAAGAAAAAGAAAACCAGTAAAAGAATTATGTAATTCCCTTTCTCAGAAATT
Organism: Argiope argentata; assembly: GCA_026289955.1. Classification (NCBI taxonomy): domain Eukaryota; kingdom Metazoa; phylum Arthropoda; class Arachnida; order Araneae; family Araneidae; genus Argiope; species Argiope argentata. The sequence goes on from JAOUZG010026747.1 coordinate 1,410,454, forward strand.
CACAAAATGCAATATAATTCAGAAGTGACAATATGATTTATAGTCTAAAGATTACCTATAAATAATTTATCATCATAAATTGATTCTATAACTGATACACAAAAACCAAATATAAGCATTTTCAAATTAATACAAATTTCAAAAGAATATGAACTGAATACTACATAAAAATTTAATATTTGCATGAAAAATGCATTACATGATATTGGTATAATTATTAAATATTGTTTACAACCAAACCTTGTTTTAGTCTAATAATTCATTTAATATAATGAATGCAATTTTTATAAAATTTATTTCAGTCTTAAAAAAATCTACTTTTACCAAAATCAACCTCTAAAGGCCAATGTGGAAAAGTGGAAAATGTAAGTTTTTTACATTAGGTTGACAAGCAGCTTTATACAAGCAACTTTGTGAAAATAAAAATCATTTTTATAAATTTATTTAAAAATTGTTCGAGTGAAATTAAATATAATCAGCTTGCCTCTAATTGGTAATTTATGCTATCTGTATTCCAAAAATCCTCCAAAAGAGCCTGGAGAGAACTACGGCTAAAATGATTAATAATAATTTTTCAACACTTTAATCTCAGTAGTAATATAATATTTACCAGGGCCAGTCTATTATTATTTATTGCTTCCAATTCAGCCTAATGCCTCTATAAATTACTGTTGATTCTTAGATTAGTTCAATGGTATTACTAGAATTATTAAGCAGAACAAACACTGTGCATGCATTTTCAAGGGATTGCAAACATAAGCTAAGGACTTTAAAAGCTTTTTTTTTTTCTTTTCTTGTTACTTTGTAGAATACAGAATATGTAATTGATCATGAAATCTTAACTGGAATCCTTTTTATTAAGAACAAAACTCAAAAAAGGGCAAAAAAAGTTAAATCAAACCAAAATAATAATAACAATTAATAAATAAAATTTCATTGAGCAAAAGAAATTAAATTTAGTATATTGTTTAAACATCATAATTTTAAATCTATATTCATTTTGCAACAAATTATTGATAAATTCAATGCCAATCTTTTTGTTTAAGAGAACTTGGAAACTATAGTTAAAATATGAAATATATTAATTATATTCTATAATTAAAAATATGTTACATGGAAATTATAATTAAAAATACATATTATTTTAGAAACATAAAATTTTTGTTTTGTCATAAAAATTCTACTTAAGAAAACTTTGTTTATGGTAAAAAGGGATTTTTATTATATTATAAAATATCTATGTCAAGTGATTAAACCAGAAGCTCAAAGGAAGAAGGCACATTTTTTTAAAAAATTTCACATCTTTAGATTAAAAAAAAAAAAGCTGCTTAAATTTTCTTTTTTTTATTGGGTACCCCTTTTTCAAGGGCCACTCCTGTTATTTACAGTATTTCAAGCATTCAACAATTTGTGAAGCAAAACACTTAAACAAGCAAACAACTTAATCATCAAGAACAAAAAAAAAAAGTTTAAATTGTCAACTTGTGTGTAATTAAGTGCCGCTGAGAAGATGATTTCCTGTTAAATCTTTTCCCACAAATATGGCAAGGATAGGGTTTTTCACCAGTATGTATTAACAGATGGTTCTGCAGAGTGGTCGTGTAGAAAGTGGCATAATTGCAATAGCCACATCTGTGTAATTTGCTTCGTCTTTTTGACCAAGCTGATTGCTTTTTATTACAAAATGTTAAACCTGGAATGATAAAGAAAATGTTTTATATCATATATGGCAAAAAATTACATAAAATAAAACTGAAAGCAGAGATAAAGAATGGATAGTAAATATATGAATTTCAAACAGGGATAAAAAGCACCAACAACAGATTCAAATTATAGTTCACTATAAAAGTGAAGATAATTCTAAATATCATATGCAATCAATCAGATGCAACAGACTACAAATTATCTAGATTAAAACAAACTGGCTCAACTAAATGAAATAAATTTTATATTTCAGTAAATTGAATTCAAGATTTCATGGATAATAAAGCAAATATGAATCATAAAAACATTAATTTGAAATAGTGTTAAAACTTTGCAAATAAATTTATATAATATATTCATATATGCTTGGTAATGTAAAAATCAAATTGAAAAATCTAGCCTGAATCAAAATGAAAAAAAAAATTATGCTTTTATGAGATAGTTACTTAATAAGTACAATATTACCTCTGGTAATTTTAGACATGTTGCAAAATCCGTAATATTGGTATTAAATAGAAATATTTTTTGACATACAGTGCACAGACAGCATATAAAGTAGAGAGAATTTACATGATTATTTAAATTGTGATTCAAATAGCAGAAAATTAAACATCAAATGACTTTATCAACTTGAATCATGTTCTAAAAATAGCTTTATTTAAAAAACTCATAAAGTTGATAGTTTAGAAGAAAAAGATTTCTGGTAGAAAATTCTTATTTATGTTAGTAAATTTGTAAAACAGCAGCTCAATTCACTTCTTTTGCAGAAATTTTGAAATTTGCATTATTATGAAAATATAAGAATAAGCTGAATATAAATCCATTTCCTAAAAACTCCTATTAGAATATTATAATACAAATTAAACAGTGTACAGTAATCATTCAGAAGAAAAAGTCCTCTAAGAGAACTTTCTCTTACTATGAAATAAGCATTTTTATTATATTTTAAGAAGGGAAATTCATCGTACTTTTTCTTCTTTTTCATTCTATATAATATTTTGAGTCTCTTGATTTTGTTAGATATTCCTCCATAGTAATAATAGGCCAGCCAAGGCTATACCGTCAAAAAAATTTAAGATTTCCCATATAATTATATGCATAATGGTTTAATCTAAAATGCAAATTACATAATAATTTAACATGCTTAACATTTCCAATATGATTGCAATTTATGCAATATCAATATGTCAAGTTTTATAGTGATACTCAACATAATAAAATTAAATGCACTTTTAAAAAATTACTATTTAATGTATAAAGAAATACATAAGTATCAAAAATGAATCAGCATTAAATATTGATAAATATTTAAAAAATCTCTAGAAATAAGAATAAATCGCCAAATATGTTGCTAAGCGTAAAACTCGAAAACAACTTGACAAATTCGCTAAATTTTTTTTGTCAAGACATGAGAAAGCTTCTTAAAGAGAGGGGAAATGGAAAACTGAAAGGAAAATAGTAAAAATGACAGTTTTCTAACTTTCCCACCAAACATCTTCATTTGCATGCTGTCAAATGAATAAGAATTCAGTTTGTTTTTTCTCACACTAATGAGATTAGGCCTAAAATGTTTTCAATTGATTATTCCAAACAATTCTTTTTATTTTATTAGTGTTTGATGTCAATTAAAGAAATTAAAAATTTCTTTACTAATTTTTGCTACCCCAGCAGGCATAGAAAATGCATGTATTTACTTTTAAAAGAAGTAAGAAGGGGGAAAAAAAGGTTTCAAAAAGGGGGGGAAGGTTTGTAGAAAAAAGTGAGGGAAAAAAAAGGGGAGGGGGGGTTCTGTGTCATTATTACTTCTTTGTGTACAGTATTTTCTTCACTGTTTTTAAATTTTCATTTCTCTCAAAAACAGATTGTGTGTTCAGTATGTTAACATTTAGACCTATACTACCTATAAGATATGGGCATAGCAATGTAAGCCAAAGAAATAGAAATGCTACAAACCAAGCTAATTTTCAACATGATCGAACTGCATGAAGAACAAAATGAAATTGAAAGGATTAGGATATTACAATCACTAGCAATACGTTGTGTTCAAGCTGCTTTCAATGTTTCATGAACAGCATTGAGTTATGGCATTTCAATTGACTACAATTCCTACCAATGCATTGCTTTAGGATCTATGAACTTCGTTTGGCCACATTGTAAGGCATTGAAATACAAAAATGAAGTAAATGGCAAAGACTCCATGGAATTGTTGCCAAATAATTCTTTGAGAATCATAATTCTTTGACAAACAACTCTGCTTTCACTTCTCATACTTTTTATTCAAAAACATGCCTGAAAAATAAAAAAGTTTCAGTAAAAAAATGTCTTTATATCAATTGCAGTTTATCACTTCTACTTTAATTTAAAATTGAATTGGTAAGGATAGAAAGCCAGAGATGTGCAGCAAAATGAACAGAACATCTGAAGTTCTGCAAAATAGCGAAAGTGAATTATATGGCTATCCAAATTTGAAATTTAGAAATATTTGATTAAAACATCTGTTACAAGAAAAAGTTACTTGAAATATGAATTGAACATTTTAGCGAGTATTAATATTAGCGAACCGGCTGGTCGCCAAAGGCGGCTAGTATATAATAAATACATTTTAAATTAGGCATATATATATATATATATATATATATATAATTATTTTTTTAAGTTGTCACAGAAAATTGTTACATACATAGATAAAAGTCATAAGCTTTAATAGAAAAACTGAATAATATGAACTGAAGGAAATAAATATTAAGTTGCTTTGAGCAAATGTTTCACTTAAAAATATTCAGGTAAAAAAAATTTAGATTTTAATTTTTAAAAATGAGCAATTTAAAAAGCATATTTTAACAAATAGTAAAATAAAAATTGTATACCACTAAATTTTAAGACCAGCCATCCAAATTAGTGGATGTATGCATGAGTATATTAACTTAAAAATCGTAATTCACTTACAAGCCAAAAAACTTATATAAAAATTAGCTTTTATGTAACAAAATGCGGCATTGGAAAAATCACAAATCATATTTCATTCTGATGTGAAATATAAATATGTTAAGTTTGCTTATTAAAAAATAGCATTCAAAATAGATCAGATATAAAGCATTTAAAAGATACAATAATGTTTCATCTAAAAAGAAGTACAGACTAAGACACATTGCAGATTTATAAGAAAACACATTTTTTTTAACTAATATTATTCAAATGAAATATTACTGCATACTTCAATACTGGAACATTATATTTTACAACATTTAACTTCTATAAAAATTTCTTTCATATTGTTTTAGACCAGTTTTTTAACTTTCATAAGCAAAGTATGGAAAGCACTTTAATTTTAAAAAAATATTACCTTAAGATGCCCATGAAATTAATTAAATTTCATACATCTCAAAGTATGAGAAAAAATTTTAAATCTCTGAAAGCAAGAGTTCAAAGAAGAAATAATTTAAAAGATGAAATTCAGTACATGGTCTTTTCTTCAACACAGTTGATTCTTGCTAATTTCAGATGAAATCTGTTATCACCTTATTCTTACCCAGTTCTCTATAACCAAAATAAGTAACTGAGCTAAATTATTGACATTTGATACACGATCTTCACAAATTAAAATGCCAATATAATTTATGCAAATAAGCTACATAAGTGTAAAACTGAATTATCAGAATACATGTATAAGTTTTGAAAAGTACAAAAGGTGAAATTAATTACATTTGATAGTTCATTCGAAATCATTACCATGAATGCACAGTGGAATCAAATCAAGGACAGCAATCAGCAAAGATTATTTATCAATTAGTTCTGTGTCTGTCAGCATGTCTAGTCGTGCACATGATTGCATTAACTCAAAATCCCAACAAGCAAAGAAAATTTAATTTGATATGATTTGAACATCAAGATGCAAGGTTTGAATCAATTTAAAAAGAGATGCAATAGGAATACGAAATATTATTTATGACATGAAACTGATCAGAAAACATAAAAATACCCAGATGATTATTATTCCACTTCTGTTGAATAGATTTGTTCAACAAAATTATTCTCACCGCCAAGTTTGGGCTTCTGAAATCAAAATTGAATGTATCATCTTGTTTTGATCCAAATAGATAATTGTAGATCAAGCCTTTTTGTAAACTTAATACTGATCTTCCCTCAAAAAACTTATTCAAAAAGCTGTTTCTAACTATCCTCACATCCTTTTACAATCTATAAAGATTTTTTTAAATATCTATTGTATGCAAGCTTTTGGAGCATATCATAGTAGTTAAGAAAAAAAAAATGTGTAAGCTCATTACTGTTTTTTAAAACTTTTTTCAATAATTTTATTTTGTATTGTTATCTTGCTAAAATTTATGTCATAAACACCATTATATGAATTCTATTAGTATTAAAATATTTTTCCCTTTTAGTAAAATACCTTTTTTTAAAGAAAATAAAATGGTTTCAAATGCATAAAAATTAATGATTACATATTTTTAATATACAAAAATATGCTAAATGAATTATGACCCAGAAGAAACAAATTTGTTTTCTAAATAAGATATATAAATTAGAAAGATAAAAATAAAAAAGGCAATAAAAGTGAAGCACAATTAAAATATCAACAAATTTAAACAGAAGAATTCAACAATATTAAAAAGAAAAAATATGGATTTGTGTTAATAGCTAAAATAAAATATAAATGACACTCATTCCAACATTCTCAAACCAAAAGCAATTCTTAAATGGGAAGATACTGTATCTCATACTGCTAAGGATGGACTTTTGGTCACCCTTATTCTATTTTTAGCTCAGTCAAGTGGATTGACTCTGTACATTCTTATTTGATGACTTTACAAAAGTTACATTTTTTCAACCAGTTTCAGTGAATGTTTAAAATAATATTTCAGCTATGTTTTTTAAAGAATAATCTTTGCTGTACTATATAATTTGAGAAAATGTACATTCAAACACAATTATCTTTTTCAATGACAATATATTTTGGAAAATTTACAAAACATGTTTGGTAACAAAACCAATAAAATTGTAGATGAAAGTTAAGGTTTGAACAATTTTTAAATAATGGCAGTTTAGCAACTCATTCAAATTTGGCAATACCGAGTGGCGGTTTAATACATAAGTACCACATATTTATATATTGACAAATATCTGCAGAATATATTGGTTGATTTTCATGCTAATACTTTCATTAGAAAATTTAATTTGTGGGTAAAGAAAATGTAGTATCATAGACCTCACTTCTTCATTTAAGGGTTAATCAAATTAACCCAGCAGGAAGGGTGCAGGGTGTTCCAACACCCCATGCCCAAAAATATCCATCTGCTGTCTGTCTCTATAAACTGAGGTGATCTGGTCCATCAGTACCTGCCTCTAAGGTCACTTTCCATGCATAGAGTCTGAAAACGGCAAATTCAGACTCCATTTTGGTCTTATAGAATATATTTGGGGTGTTCAGACACCCCATGCACTCGCTTGTGTTAGTGTTTTTCAGTGTGAAATCATAGCTTGGTCTTTTCCTTGTTAGACATAAAAGCAAGAAATGAACAGACTTCAGGAGATGTCAGAGGAGATTTTGTAAGATGAAAAGAATATAAAAGAAGAATTAACTGATTCAGATAATGATGACAGATTCAGTGATCACCAGTCCAAATTAGAAGAAGAATGTGATTCTTGAGAAGAAGTTTGCAACCAAACTAGCTTTTTTTTCTCGGAAAAAATATAAAGAACGCTGAGTCAGGGAAGATGCTATTTGTGCCCAAGAAACAAGGATACAAAATCAAAAACCACGTATGTGTGAGGTGCAACAAAAATATATGTCGAGAACACTCAAAAATTGAAGCTATATGTAATAACAACAAAAATCTAAAGTTTCAGATCCATGTACACCTCAATTATTAAGAAAATTGATTAGTATCAGTATTTTTGTTTAGAATAATGTATAATTTTAAATATAATAAAAATTGTAAAGAAAAATCATTAAATGTTACAGGGGAAAAGTTCCGTTATTCGAACTGAGGCAAAAACGTTGAACACTTTTAATTTATTCCTTAATAATTTTTGAAAACTACGATAATTTAACATATTAGTTATCATTTTTCTTGCAAAAAAATGTAATTACCATAAATTTTCTTAGCAATTAAAATTTTTTTTAAAAAAAATCATATTTATGCCATTTAATATGTTTGAGGTGTGCTGACACCCATGCCTGTTCTCGTGTTACGTTTTGCGACACCCATCCTGCCGGGTTAAAGGAATATAAAATATTTACAGATATATAAATGATATGACATTTATAATTTTATTTATTTAAGAAAATGGCTAACTGCTTACATGATTGCTTTTATGTGTAGTGAATAAAAAATGATTTATAAGCTTCTAAAGTACATTAAAACAAATTTTGTCCAATAAAGTTGCTGCACTTACAATCAAAATATATAATGCAACAGAAACAGTTTTTAAATTTACATTATTGAAACTCTTTTTTATGAAATGCAGTCATTCAGCACCATGCAAGATAGGCAATTTTCTAGTGCCTCTTTTGCTACTTTTATACCCCACATTCAGTGACATCACTAAAATTTGACAATCAACTTTTTTTTGTTGCCAAAAATGACTGTATATCAAAGGTATTCCATTTAGAATGATTTAAATAATAATCGTTATAGGTGTTCTAGATAAGCTACGAGTTTCAAGAATGAAAAAGGATACCCAGAATCAGAATAATTTATGATAAAAGAAAATAAAAATAACTTATTATACACATTATAACAATTAAAAGTTTAAAACTAAGAAGTTAAATTTAAAAGCTCATGCATGTAGACACAAATGGTGAGAAAATTTTTAAAAAAAGAAAGTAATACTTGCTGAAAATTTAAGGTAGATGCTTAAATTTTCAGCAAGTAAGTCTGTAGCTAAAACATTTTCAAATACAACAGAAAGACTTTTAAAACTAACAATTCAAAAATAAACCAACTTCAAATTGGGAGAAAAAAAAATTCTCATTAACAGACAGGAAAAAGCTAAATCTAGAGTAAATATCCTAAGAACTCTATATTTAATTCAATCGAACGTATTACGGACATGAACAAACGTCTCAAATGACAGAAAACACAGTCTATATACAATTTAAATATTCTGAAAATAAACAGCAAGCATTTGTTTTAGAAATAAATATAACTTTTTATTTTATGAAACTTATTTCCAAAATCTGCAAGAGTTGTATCATAAATAAATAGTTACGGGCTATATATTTTTATTATTAGCTTTCGGAAACATCATATTTTTTTACTCTATAGTTTTCTTTTAAATGTCACTTAAAGGAATTTTAAAATGGGCATGGTGGGAGAGATTGAAACAACTTAATAAAATTGGAAAGGAATGCTAAATCTATAATTTTGATTGATTTCAAATCTTGGGACTTATAGCTGCTATGGCCTTCGTCCCCTAGTATCCGAAGTTTTGAAGAACCAATTAATATCTGATAAAAAACGCAGAAAAGGTTTGAACACAAGAATTTAACTCAAGAGATTTCCAGTGACCGACGTTAAGTTGATGATGAATCTAATTTACTACCAAAAGGGAAAAGGATGCAAGTGTTCCGATTATTTATTTTTTTCTTTGACCAGAGGATTCTCCTTCAGAACTGCTCCCAAGACTGTGCATAACAAATAGTAGCAAAAGACCAAAAAACAAGATGTTTGAACAGAAAGGGGAAATGAAAAAAAAAAAAAATGAAAAATGGGAACTTGAAAAGTGACAACGCCTGAATTTAGTAAATATCAAAACATTTAAGCATTTGAATGAAAAAACGTAAATTGGTCTTTGAAGAGGAAATTGAAGCAAGGAAGATTTTAAAAGATGAGAAAGTTTGATGATTCAGAGCAAGCTTTTGGCTTAGGACACGTCTGTGATGATTGTATTTATTACACTGGAGAAAGATATGTTCCAGGGAGTTATCTTGATTTCATGTGGTGCAGAGCGGATTTTCATGAAGACCAAATCTATTTAGAAGAGCTGGCGTTATGATTGTTCGTGTAAAAATGCGAGTAATAACTATGTCTTCTCTCCTGTTTTTAAGCCATGGTATAAGAGTTTGAATGTTGGGAATGTCCCCAAGTTCTTCTTGATATTTGCTGTTTTGAAAATTTAGATTGGGTCCCAACAGAGAATTCTTTTTCATTTGGGCGATCTATAATTTTGAACTCTGATACTCCATATCCATAACAAAATATTGCGCCAACACAGTTATAGTTAACACACGAAAAAAAAAAGTTCTTTCGTAAATGATGAAGTTAAAGGGGAGACCACTTCAATCATAAGCTTCTCTTGAAGGGATGTTTAGATTAAGAAAAATTTGAATATGTCTTTTGGACTGGTGGAGATAACAGCCTTTAGCGCTATATCCCTCAATGTTTATATTCTATTCGAGTATTCAATATTCGTCTTCGTCATCCCTTAACTGGTGGATGGCATGAACCACAGAGAAATATATCTCTGTGATCACAGAGATAAATCTCTGTTTCGATGACAGTCTGATTTTACCCTCTTTCAAAAATTATTTTCAAATGATGTTATAATCATTCGAAGAACTTTTTTTGGCTGACAGACATGATAAAGCTCTCCATATGAATATAAGCTTCATTTCTATATCATAAATCCGAGTAATAAATATTGTTCAACTTGAAGAAATAAAGTGAAGTTAAGAAAATTTCTTTACATTACAGTATTTTTTTGTGTGTGTTTTTCCATGTGAAGCGAATGTCTGTCAACGATCGAATGGTCAATATGTTAAACCGGCAAAAGCCAAGAATCTATTCAGGAGAATGCTCATGAGAACAAACCTTCTTCCTATTTGCAATGCTTCTCATGCATTCTCACTGAAGTCGGAACTATTTTCCGAAAGAATTAGAAATAAATTCTGAATTTTTTTTGTTTATTTATCAATTTTTTTATAATTTTAAAGAAAAATAATGTTTTAATCTATGTAATGATTAATGAATAAATATGTTTTGTACTAGTATGTATAGGGTATAATATTATTCTAATAAACAAATTATTAGAAGTACATAAAGTTACTTTTAAATTTGGATAATTTTTATGATAGTTCTCATTACATGACCGATGAGCGCCTGAAGTGTAAATTTGTTTTTTCTTGTGAATTGTGTAAAAAAATGCATGCTTTTGCATTTAATAATCAATTATAAGTATCCCAAGCTAGTTATTCTACTTAAATTGTTCACATGTTTATTTATGCCTTGAAAATTCATTGAATTTCTAGTAATCAAAATTCTGTTAAGTAGGAGACATAGAATTGAGTTCGTTATGGGAACTAACGTTCATTCACTGCATGGTTTTAAATTTTTGGTCGAAACCAAAAGTCTGAATTAAAAAATTCTCTTTACAAACTTTTTTTAAAAACTAAAGTAGTCTGAGTTTTATGTATTTTTTCATAAAATAACATTTTCTATTAAGTCCTATTTTTAGAAATGCATAATGAAATTGTAAAATCAAATTCATATAAATTCAGAAAAGTCTAAAGAAAGTTGTTGCAATTTTCATACATATCTTAAGCTATGTCACATAATTCTGTTATTGTCTGGATCTTTAATATAGAGAAAGTAAAATCGGGGATGACCTTTTTATATTGAATATGATTTATCTGAAACTATCAACTAATGTTGATTTTCATGGATACCAGTTGTGAAGAAAGTCATTTTTACTGTATTAAGAATATTTTCTTTGTTTTTATTTTAGTTTGTTATGAAGTAGTATTTACTTATTGTTCAGCAGTAAGTTTCATGTTTAAGTACTTTGTTAAGTTTACCACTGATTCTCTTCCATATTTTATATTTGTGTGCTTTGATTAATTAATAATCTGATTTTTTAAAAATATTGATTAAACAATGTAAAAAATTCTGAAAATTGTTAGTTTTATATTTACTGCCAAATTTTGAAAACTATTATTTTTTAAACTCTTTCTATTTAAGTTAGTTAAACTTTTGATTTTTATATGGTTTCTATGACATTTGTAGTGGTTATTTTGTTATCTACAGTTTATTTTATATAGAGGATTTTATTAGCTCAGGATCTTTAAATTTGTTATGTTTGTTTTAAAAGTCTGTTAGCTTTTTCTGTTTAGCTTTGGTTATAAATTTTCATTTTTATTTTAATCTTAGATTAGAGGTTTCTTGCCAATTTTGAAATTGCATATGTCTTAATGAAATTGGCTAATAATTTCATCATACATTAAAAAAATTATTTAATGTAATCAGAAGAAATAGATGTTTTTTAAACTTGTGATCAAATGCTGATACTTATGTATTAGACAGTCGATGTGCCAATGGTCCGCAACCACCTTGAGGCAATTTACTTAGGCAACTAGAACTCTGATACATTACACCGCTATTGCTTGTCTGTTTTCACGTATAAACTCATCTCATATCCATTCAAACACGTATTTTCGGATGGAATAATTCCATAATCTTGGAAATATGTCACTGCATCTTTTTCGTTGGCTGGTAAATCCCAAATTTTAATCATTTTAATGAGTCTAAAATTGGAATAGAAAAGGCACTTAATGATCTTTTGCGAAACCAACATAATGGTAAGGAGCAGTTAAGGTTTGCACAATTTTTTTAAATAATGACGGTTGATTGCCATTCTTGGTGGTTTAGCAACTCATTGGTGAGTCCTTCAAATTTGACGAGAAAGATTGATGGCTTAATATGCAAGTACCCAAACATTTTACAGCAAAATCATACTTATCTTTATATGATACATATGAAATGGATTATTTCTATGTATAAAATTAATAAAATTTGTATTATTATTTGCTTATATAACTTTTTCATCTGCTGAATTTGACAACATTTTTGCCTTTCTGTTTTAGCCTTCCATAAAGGGAAAGAGAAATTTTTCACACTTTCTGGGAAACCAAGGAAGGTGCATAAATGTTCCTACTGTGCTTATACCACTTTAAAAACCAGTAATCTACAAAATCATTTATTGGTGCATACTGGACAAAGGCCTCACGAATGCAGTATTTGTACAAAAAAGTTCAGAACTAAATCTCATCTTCAGATTCACTTACTTACTCACTATAAATATTAAACTGCTATGATATTGTTTGTGCAGTTGATAATTATTTCAATTTTGTGGATGTTATAAATTAATTACAGAATAAAGTGTGACTTTTAAAAATAGTTTGTATATATTATAGCAGCCTGCATGTTAATTTGGCCAAACCCTTTTATATGCAATGCAATTATGTTGATGATATATATTATTTGTTTGGCAATTGAATGTTGGGGAGGTTGCTATAATACAAAAACAATAGACTTGTAAAGGTCACCTTTAACATTTTTATTCTTTTTACATGGAAATTATTTACTTGTTTTCTATACATAATTATTGACAAATTCAAAGTATTATTTCAATATATTTGATTTAGATTTTTCCCCCTTTTTTAAAAAGTTTTAGAGCATTTATATATAAAAATCGATGCAAAAAAGCAAAATACTTGGTCTTCAAAATTTTGTAATGTTGCTTTTAAATTTTATGCCTTTTGCCATTTTCAAAAAATGTGCATTGTGTTTTCAAATAACTGTTGTTTTAGTTCATGATATATAATTAATAATTTAAATTTTAGGTATAGAGTATGTCAGTTAGTGATATATATATATGCGTATGTTACAAAAAATTTGAAATGCAAAATAATTTTGACAGGATTTGATTTTGAATAGCAAGCTTCTAAAAAATATACTAAATTTGCTAGTAACTGTCACTCTTTATTAAGTTTTGACATACTAGTTCAAAAAGAATGGTAGAAATTTCATTAATTGACTTTTTGCTGCTCTTTCTTTATAATATAACTCTAGTTCTATCTAAATCACTCCTAATTTCAAGATTATGCAAGTTGTATGAGAAGCAACTTCGCAAAGGCAAATACACATTCCTCTGTGATTGAATCCTCACCAAAATACCATGGAGAAAGAGATAAAAGCATTATACCAACACAAATATTAAACCATACATTTTTAAACAATAGATGAATTAAAATGAGTGTAAATGTGATGTAACTGAAATGTCGGTAGCAGTTTGAAACCATAATTTTATATACATTCAAATTCTATACCAAAATTCTTTTCAAGGTGAGTAAACTCATCTAGAGAAAAGCAGTCCAATCTAATGATGATCATAGATAATCCTTGTATGTTTTCTTGGAAAGCAAATAGTGACATTAAATACCTTTCCCATCAGCCAAATCATAATACTTGAAAAAGAAACTGTAAAATCAGTTGACTTAATGTAGAAAGAAATCAAGATGAGGACCGCTCCTGTAAAACCTGACTGAAATTTCATCTCCAAATCATCATTAGATGAAATAAATGAATATATAAGTAGAATAACCTTACTGTATTAGTTAGAAATATTTGAATTCTGCAATTGTTGTCATAAATCCTCTCATGAGAAAATATGGAAGAATGGGAGGGGGTGTCACAAACACTGAAAATTTGAGTCCAGTGTCAAGGAACAAGTCCAATATGAAATCAGATCAACATTTCTCAAAGCCAATCATGAATATAAGTTCTCCTATTAGCTCTCACTGTCTGTTATTACCCTGGCTTCCTGTCATTTCTCTTACACTTGTTCAAAAGAAAACATTCCTCTCTCCATATCAACTGGATTGGATAGCTCTCTCCCATTTTCCCTCCCTTGTCTTGTCTTACTATTCTTTTCATGAAAAAGATCGTTCACTTCTGAAAATTGGAATTGCATGTACACTCTGATTTTTACTGAATCATAAGTACTGTCCAGCTTTTGCTATTTAAGTCAATTTCTCCTTTCAATTAATGTAAATCATTGTTTTCATTTTACAAATTAAGTTATTGGAAATTTAACCTCAATCCAAACATTTGTTTGCTGTCATCTGTTACTTAATGGTTAGCCTTAAAACAATGTCATTTATCTGTTAGTGAATTATTTTTGAGGTGTTAACCGCATTTTTTGGAAAGAATGTACTCATTTTAATGTGTTTTTATTCTATAATGTTGTTATGCAGTATTAAGTTTTAAAGAGTTAATTGTATGCAGAATGGATATCCTTTATTAGCAATTCTATATTTCAGGTATTTCCATATTTCCAAGGTCCTGAAATCATGTGGCACTTCAATTATATTCGTGTTTAAAAAATGCAATTTCAGTACAATATTTTTGTTTTTACTACATATCTTACATGACAGTTTATGTAACTATTGTATTATCTTATTCTGATGATGTAACTCATGATGATGAAAATATTCATCATAAATTATACATATTTTGTATAAATAAAATTAGTTTCTATTATATATAAAGTCTAACTACACTTTTTTTATCAGAATTTTTAAGAGGCTTATGTTTGATTATTAGTATAATATAATGAAATTAAATGTTCTTTGCTAAGTGATGTTATATATACATTTTTTCTATTCTGATTTATATTTTTTGAATTTTATAATTCCACTGGTTTCTTAAAAATAAGAATCATTTATTTCAGCCTCAAAAAAGTAAAGAAAAAGCAAATAAAGAATTTCTTTTGCAATTAGTTTATTTTAATAATTCTTTATTTATAATGACAGCCCCTCCCTTAATTTCTATTTCTATCTTTTTAGTACTTACAATTACATAAAAATAATAAAATTTATTTAATTATTAATATATGCATACAAAAATATTTAGAATTTTCCCTAGTTTAATTTAAAACATTGTTTGAATATAATATTTTACTTCCTTTTATTTTCAAAACTGATTTTCCATTAATTTTGGATAATATGCTAGAATACTCACAGAATTATCTTTTAAAAAAATATTTTGTATATATTTATAAATTAGGAACATGAAGCTTCATTCCTGATGTGTTCTTTTTTTTCCCAGATCAGTTTTCCGGATTTTTTACCTTCAAGCCCATTTTGAAAAGATCAAGGAGATTCTCTGGTACACTGTACTCCACTTGTCAGTCTAAACATCATCCTCTAGATAATTTCAGAAAACTTACTAGAAAAGATTGCAAAGGAAAGTTATTTCAGTGCAACTTGTGTAAGAGACTCTTTGCGACACACATAGCTATTAGAAGACACATAGCTTCTGCTCATTACGAATAATTCACTGGCTTCAATTTGCATTATAATTTGGTTTCATGTGGTGTAGCAATCATATGACTAAGGAAATTGTATGCAACATTTAAATACTTAACTTTATTATGGTTTCCTTTGACTTGTTCTCTTACTAAGTTGTATGTTCAAATGTATTTGAAAATAGGTATATTATATTTAACTTATTTTGTATGAGCAGGAATTGGCTACATAAATCATTTGTCTCTTTGATTATTACAATAATTAATGTGTTCCATTTTGGAGCTAAGAAATTTTGATGTCATAAATTACTTGATAACAATAACACAATAAAATCAAATATATTTTAATCATATTAAAGGGAATGCTTAACTCTACAATATCTGTAATTTATATTTTAAATAAGTCATGAAATTCTTTAATTGTTGCATATTAATTTTTCCTTAACAGCTCACATAATTGTTTATTATTATTTTCTTTTTTGAACAGTACAGCTTTGGTAGGTTTCAAATGATTGAATCCTTTATTTATTCCAGCATTTAAGCTTTTGGCAAAGCTTTAATTCCTTTTAAATCACCAACAATTATGGCTTGGCCTAAATTACTGAAAAGCTCCTTATTCTTTCAAAATTTTACTTACTAACAATTTTTTAGCTTCATTGCAATGACTCATTTTTAGTGAAATTTCTTGTTAAGTAGTTCAGTTTTCCTTTTGAAACGCAAATCAGAGAGAAAAAGACACAAACCATATCCCTTAGGTGACAATGTACTGCAATCACATAAAGAAGATGTAGCTAATTTATGCAAGTGTTTTGCATCAGGAAAATATTAGTAAATTTGATGTATGGTATTTTAATTGAAAAATGAGGTTATTAATTGTAAAATTGTATTTTCATTTTGTTTAGGAATTGGTGCAAGATTTATAAATTCTACTATTTAGTCATTCCACTATTTTATCATAGTTTCATTCACTTAGATCTAGAATTACATTAGCGGTCCTTTTGACCCAAAACCTACTTTAATTAAATATAACTTTTCTAATTTTCTTGTTAATAATTTATATCTATTTTTACTTTTTCTAAATGCCTATGTTTATTGCATAAATTTATTTTTGTTTCTTTTGAATAATTATTTTTTCTAGTTCTTAATGTGTATGCCTGCAATTATAACTTCCAGCCTTTTTACCAAATTCATTGTTGTTTTTCTTACCATGTTTATGGCTTCCTCATATATTTTCATAAATTGATAGAAAATAGGCGTAATTGTAGAAATGAGTGTGGAACTTTTGGAAGTGTTTGCAATTATAATACCATTTAGAAACTTAATGAAATTCATATTGAAAATACATCCAATTTATATAATGAGGACTAAATAGTATGTAATGCTGCAACAAGAGAATCTGAATCTTCTGATACAGAATCCTTTCATGAAACACAAATGAAAAGACTAAGCAAATATTTCATTTCCAACTGCTAAAATACTGTAACATTCATTCCAGCATTCTTTTTCAATGTGTTGATTGATTAAATAAACGGTCCTTTAGTAAGAAACAATGACAATTATTGAACACAAAGACAACAAATATACAGCCGAAACAAACACATAGGCTTCTATGTGTTCTATAACAAACAGTAGCCCACAAGTAGTAACAACAACCACAGCATACAAAGGGGCTAGACAGAATTCATCAGAAGTTATTAATCTATGTAGCTTCATTCTATAATCTTCAGAAACATCTGTAATCCCCCACTGTCTTCTCATTATCTGTATACAGCTCGCTACTATATGACTGACCAATCCTCTCCCTACTCAATGCTGCTTCTACAATAAACTCCAGGACTTGGCACACAACTCAATTCAGCTATCCCTTGAGCTTCACACAATGCTTGCTCTTTGTTGGATTGATCCAATTGCTCACTGTTGACTCTTTCCTTGATTACAACTTTTTTCATGACTGCCACTCACTTGAGACTGCCAGCCTTTTATAGTTTGTGGAGTATGGCAGAGAAGGTTCTGGAATAATCAAGAATATGTCATTTCCTATAGGTTGAATCACTAATATTCTTTTTATCTCCAATTCCTGAGATCACTGATTCAGTATCCAATCAACATTTAGCATAGCTTATTGTAAAACGGTCCTTCCAGAGATCAAACTATTAATCTGTGTTGTTGCTGAGAAGCAACATTACAGATTTGTAAAATATACTGGTGGTTTCCAGAAGTGAAATCAGCAGTGGTACTCAAACTATAAAAACTATTCTAGAGTAAACAAACAAAAATCAAGGAAGAAGATGTAATGAAATTGTGGGAAAATAAAAGAGAAGAAGAAAAGCATTGATGGTTCTCTGTAGAAAACAGGATATATTTTGTCAAATGTTACAAAGAATTTTCCAAAATAAAACAGATCACAAGAAGTAGCTTGGCCAGTTTTGCATGAAAAAAAAAACAATTAATTCAGTGCATGAAGTTCATTTATGAATGAAAAAATATTGTATCATTCATTGGTATACTGCAGGAGAAACCTGTATGAAATCACAAAATCCATATAAGTATTGGTCACTAGATTACGAAAGAGATAATGAAACAGCAATTGGTGGTTTTCTATTTGAAAAATAAGAAATATTTTGTCATGTGTTACAGGGTTACAAATTGCCTTTCATAAATGGATTACTCTTTCATATGCTCATGAGACTTGGTGCTAAAAATTCTTTTTGTTTAAATTTTATGGTTAAACATTTAAGTTCTTACATTCTTCTCTGAGACAATAGCTTGGTGGCCAATTCTAAGAAATTATATGCATTCATCCACACTATGGTATGAAGTCAGCTATTTCCTAAAACCACATATGCCATTTTTTCAGATGTTTGGAATGCATTTATAGAAAACTGTCTGTTTTGTTAATAATCAGATGAAAATATAAAGGTGGATGAACAATTGTTCTCTATAAAAATTTATTACAGATTTATACAATGCAAGCCTAAAAAAGCTTAAAATTAAATTTTTGCTTCCTAGTAATAAGAAATTAAAATATATTTTGAATGGCTATCCATATTTCGGTAAAGATGGAACAAAGCCTGCTGGTGAAATGATATGCAGGCAAGTAGTTTTTTATTTGAATGCAATCTTATCACAACATTAAAAGATACCTGACAACAGATAATTTCTTGATCTTGCTAAATTTAGTGAGCAAATAAGGGCTGCAGGGATATGTTTTGTTTACACAATAAATTATTCGTGGAGAAAAATCTTTATTTGTTCAAAAAATAAATAATCAAGAAATGATTATTTTTCTATTAAGATTATCAAGCACAACAATATATCACTTTTTATTGAAGAAAAAAGAATAAGCTATTCAGTTCCTGACTATCTTAAACCTGACTTTGGAAATCACATCTAATGAAAGAAACATCACAATTTAATGAAATAATTATTTCTATGTTTTGCATCACATGACAAGGAAATACTCTTTGAAGTCCTCATCAGATGTTAGCCAGCACTAGTCTTTCTACTTTCTTGATTGGGAAGTGCTAGAGACAACTTATATAAAAACATCAGCCTCCATGGTTGATGAATATCATAAGATGTACATTTCATCAAACTTATCTTGGCAGTCCTCTTCCCAAACTGTCCTCTTCTAACCAAAAGAATATTGATGTTTTCCAGATTCTTTTCCATAAACGTAAACCAAGCCAGAAACCAGCATATAAAGACAAGAAAACTTTGGATATTTGTGAAAATTCTAAAAATATGTTTGTGAAACACATGCAGCAGAAATAATTTTTAAAATATCAATAATCTGCAAATGCTGCCAAATCAAATAAGCAAATAATATATTTCTATATTTTCAATACATTTATTTTGTAGTGGGAGCTGTTATAAAGTAATTTGTAAAATGTTAACAAGTTTAAAGATTTTTTGAATAATTTTTTAATTATTTGAGGTTTGTGTGTGTGTGTGCATGTTTGCATTTCTCTTCTGTAGTCATATGGTGGAAATTAAACACATATAGAATGATTTTTTAATATTTTAGCTCTTTTATATTAAATTATCCTTTATTTCCAAATGTTTACATTCTAAATAAAGAAGTTGAACACATATAAACTTTTAGTTTCCATAATATTAGTAAAGAACTTGTTTTTACTGAGAGTAAATCAAAAATCTCTTAATACTAGTGTTAATTGAATCTGTTTTGTATACCTTTAATTTCTCATCAAATACTGATTAAATAATATATATTTGAAAAACATTAAACTAAACAATAATTCTATATTTAGTTATTATAATTTATTTTTTCATAAAATGTAGTATGTTTGGTGTTTTGTCATTTTTATTGAATATCTTATTTGTAGTATCCCTACCTATCCCTCCCCCCCCCAAAAAAAAAACTGAATCTATCCTATGTATTTTGAATTAATAATAAGTAAAATGTATACCTGTATTTTCTCTTTTTTTAAAAATGTATGTATGTGTACTCAACTGATATAAGTTTTGTTAATTCAGAGTACATGAAAATGTACATATTTTAAGGAAATGTCTTGAGAATATTATAGATTTTTCAAAATTCTTAAATTAAAACAAATGTAATAATTCTGTATTTTTAAAATAAAACCTTTTTTGTATCTAAAAAATCTTGGAAATTAAATATTGATTTTTCTTTTATTTGTTTTATATATATATGCATGAAGTTTGTTAATTTTAATATTGTTATTGCCAGATTATGATGCTTTGCTCCTCTAGGCAATGTGCATTAGGAAATCATTCTTTTAATAAACTGTTCAATTTAGTTTTATATTTGAACATATTTTTAGCATGTTAGTGTATTATTTTAGTTTCCTTTTTATTAAACACTATCTGTTATGACACAAACTAATTGGCATCCATGTTTGTATATTTTTTCAAACAGATGTTCAATTTATAGGAATATCATAACTGAGTTTAATGAAACATACAGAAATCTGGCCTATCATACTTTATGAAGTGTCAATTTTCCTTAATGTATGATTCATTGTTATGATTTGTATTCTGTATAATCTTATTTATTTTGCAATTGGAAAAGTAAATTTTTTAATTGACCTGCTTGTGGCCTCCTTTCTGGAGCAGATATTTATTTAGAAATCCAGCTACAAATATGCCATGACAATGTTACATTTGAATCTCTGATAATATTAACTTCTCTATTGTTTTTATTTAAATTTAATTATGCTTGTTTCTCATTTCAAAATATTGAATTTTGTAACTTTTTTATTCACTTTTTGACAGAAGTTTGTGAAATTTTGTATTTTTGATCACAATACTCTGTTTTAGTATTTTCATATTTGACTATCATTTAATTTAATTAAACTTTGGTTTGGTAAAAATCACATATCCTAGATAAGAATTAGAAAAAATGATTTGAAGATTCTGCGAGGAATTTTTTTTATGAATCAGACTTAAAAATAAAACTTTTAAAAATTCATTTTTAGTATATTAATGCAAATTATTTTTTAAAATTACTGTTTATTAATTATTGAATGTTAGTTATTATTAACTAATTTTTCCTTGACTTTTATTCTATTTTAGTGTGGTCAAGCTTAGCAATTAGAGACAAAACTGTTGCAACAACACGAAAGAGTAAAAAGCAGCATTGTTGTCCTCTTTGTTCATATACAACCTACAGAAGTGACCATCTGAAGTTACATGCATCAGTTCATACAGGATTTAAGCCTTTCAAATGTGTTGTTTGTACAAAAGGTTTTCGAACTAAGTATGAACTTAAAATACATGTGGCTATGACCCATGAAAAAGTACTGTCTTTTTAATTATCTAAAACCTCTACTTATATTAATTACAGCTTAAATAATTTTGCCTGAATAAAAATTTTGAATCTTTTTTATAAATTCTAATCATTTCTCTAGAAATCAAATAATTTTTATTTATAAGTTTTGTTGTCATTTTTATTAATTTATACTTCAATGTTGGGATATTCCAGTTTTTCATATTTTTCTTCTTAAAATGCAATTATTCAAATGTCATATATGGGTTACTTTAATTCTGAGGTACTGTATTTTTATAAAAATATCTGTTATGCAAAATTTTTTCCTCTTAACAAAAATTATTCATTTATTAACTCTAAATATTTCTCATTATTGTAAAGAATATTCTTTATGTTGGCTTGTATAATTAAGGTAAAAATAATTTTATTCAGCATCAAAATGAGTGTAAAATAGTATATAACATATTTTTTAATTATAAAACAATTCATTTTTTCTTTTAAAAATTGAACAGAGTATGTAAAAAAGCCAGAAATATCTGTCTTAATCATGATAGTTTACTAATGCTCATTACCTCTAGATTTTTTTTAAAAAAAATTATGCATTTACCTTTCATTTTTAATATTACTAAATGAACTAAAATTCTTTAATAAAATATTAAAGTTTATCATAAATAATTTTTGCCTTTTAAGATTGCTTTAAAAAATAAAAAATAAAAAAACTTTTACAGTGATAAATATTTGAATCTTTTTATTTATTAATTATTGAAATTCAATTGGTCACTTTGAAAAAGGTCTTCTCCACTTATAAAAATTTTATAAGATATATATATATATATATATATATATATATATATATATATAATATTTCTTGGAAATTTGAAGTAGCCATTTTTTTAGCAATGTAGAGGATAATACACAAGGTTAAATGTCTTCATTATTATTTATGGTATTTTATGATAACCAGAGAAATGTTTCCCATGCAGAAGAATTTTTGTTTTCAAAATTAATCTAAATTTATAACTTATCTATTTCACTTCAGTGCTTAAAGATGTGCTTGAAAAAATAGAACATAAAAATTAAATACTACTAACAATGGATAATATATAAGATTAGTAAGAGAAAAGGCTTAGTTCAAGTACTTACTTCATTTCGATTGTATGTTTCTTTTTTTATTTGATTTTAGAAGTATCTGTAATTTTATTCTATTGTCCTGTATTTCTTATTAGAAAGTTTTTTTGGTAGGCAGAATGGTTTTCTAGATTTGGTTGGAATATTTAGTTGCTGTTTTGCTCATGCTTCATAATCAGCGGAAATCATTCCTCCAAGATGCTATCAAAGTTGTGCTTCGTTATTACTACTCCAGATTTTTCAAATGGTAAAACGGAACTCATAATAGTTCTTCACTGCTAAATAGCATTTCTGCTCAAGAGAAGCACTTCATCTGTTTCACTGATTAGAAGTAACTTTATTTTTAAAGAAGGTTAGCAACTAAATTTTAAAGCTGTCTATATTTTGATGTGTGATGTTTTTTTTTTTACTTCGAAAGGATTTTATTAAATTAAAATAATATATATACATAGTAGAAGATATGATAATTGCACTCTAGAAAAAATCCATTTTCAAAGTGAACATTGGAGTAAGATACCTCTAGAACAACTTAAACAAATGGAAATGAACTTGTTTTGGTAATGTTTATGAATATTAGGAAAATACTGCAAAACCAATAAAAAGTAAATTTAGGAAAAAAGTGGTGTTGAAACCTTTTCAAAATACCAAAATCAATTAATATATAGTTGAAAAAAACTGAAAGAAATCGGCATTCAGGTATGTACCGTTATTTTTATCAATAAAAATCACATTTTACTCAGTCATATTTTAAAACTTACAAATAAATCTTTTTTCTGTGTGATCATTAAAATGTATTATTCATTTTTATGTGACGAAGCCTTGCAATTTTGCAGTGTCCTTAAATTAATTTAAGATTATTTCAAACACTCATTTTAGAAAATGTATATTCTATAAAATCCCATGTTTTAATCAGAGGGTGTTCAATTGGCAGTTTTGCTATTTTCCTTGTCCTGTGGAATTTTTGTAGTAAGCTTTGATTAATTTTAAATATGAATATTCTTCTATAGTATATCTATAGGAGTGCATAAAAATTACACCAAAGCAATATACTGCAAAAAAGCTTCATGATTCAAAATGCCTTTAAAAAATAATTAATAAATATAAAAAAATTTTGATTTTTTTTTCTGTCTTGTATCTAAAATGTTATTTTAAAATAAAAATTGTTTTTCCAAAAGAACCAAATATCTCTTCTAAGCAAATATTTATAATATTAAAGCACTTATAGTTTAGAACCTCTGTACAGTGAACAAACTTGCCTTATAATTATACTATTGATTTTCTTATAATGTGGAAATTTTTATCTGTATTTTCATACAATTTACTTTATAAATTGGATTACATTCAACTGTTTGCTATTATACTTCTAAGTTTGAAATTTTTAAAAAATTCTATAAGATGTCTATAATTTTATCTGAATGATATATTTAAATAGTTCTTATATTTTAAATAACAATTTTTTAAAAAACATTTGGGGGCTTTTTTTAAAATAAAATTAAAATTTCATCGGGCTTTTCTAACGTTAAGGTGTATAAATGCAAACTAACTTCACTCCTATAAATTTCTTATTATTTGCACATTTATTTATTTTCATTAATAATCATTCTCTTGAGTAATTTTGTACCATTATAAATGAATGATAATATGCTGTCTATTAATAAAATAACATTTATTAGAATTGAACATAGCATTTTACTATACTGCCAAAAACTGATTGGCTATGTGTTTATTATAAATTAAAAAAAAATTTTTTTTTCTAAATGTATTTTTCTAAAAAAAAGTAATAATTAACTTTAAATGGATTTAATTACAAACATGTATGTTCATCCTAACTAACAACAGGCATATCTTAATAATACATATGTCTTGCTTGATTTTTTTTTTTTTTTTTTTTTGAGAACCACAATTTTAAGTGATGTTTTTTTTTTTTTTTTTTCTTCTTCTTCTTCTTCTTCTTCAATTAAAAACTTACAAAATGTTTTTGAAACAAAAATCAATAACATAACATAGACAAACATTGTATGCATGCAATTGTCTAATTCTCATTCCTGAAAGGTTTTACTAACATTTAAAATTAAAATTCTCAATTTCCATTTGTTGACATGATGCTTTTGCTGCTTCTTGTTTCAATCATTTGGCATCAAACTTTCATCTCTCAAGCACAGATGATGCTAAAAATAAGTTTTGCAAATCATACATAGTATTGTCTAATTATGTCTTTATTTTGTAAGTTGTTTTATAACTGATCATTTGTTATACTTAAATATATTTTTTATGATTATAAAGACATTTTAATGAAAAAATGGGCATTTTAATAACAATGCATTTTATAACAGTTCTTTGTATTTCATAATTTACCAGTTAATTAAAAATAATTTTTTGTTTGCATAATAAGATAGTGAATATTTATGCATAATTAAAATTTAATTTCTAATGTACTTTTAGCATATAAAAGATGACTTAAAATGAATTTTACATTAAAATCCATTTACATTGATCTCAGATGAATTAAGTTACTGTTCTTACTTTATTATAGATATTATGTGATAAATTATTGATATGATAAAATGAACTAGGCATCAATGTGTTATTTAAAATAAAGTGAACTTGTATCCTCAATTTATTTTGTAATGGCCATTTCATCTTTTAAATTTAAAAAAGATATGTAATTAATGTAGTGTTAAATTTAACAACATGAATCTTTCTATTATTAGAACAGTTATAAATAATCCAGGGAATAGTTAACTAATAGCTAACTATAAGCAGGGGCATGGGTTATGTTAAATCACACTTTTTTTTTGATGGTATTTTATTTAAATCTGCTATTAGATTAAGATTCTTACTTCTGATTATTTTAAAAGAGGATTATGGTACAAGAAAAAAGAAACATTACTTGTATTTTTTTTAAAAAATAGAAATACAAATTCTTTTTTCTTTCCTCCTTCCCAATTCTGATTAATTTAAATTCACAACTGTGAAAGAAAATATAAACTTAGTTAACATATTGATTTTTTTTAATAATTTGAAAATCTTTGTCATTTTATTTAGAATTATAGATTTAATATGAATAAAATGTATATGAAAAGAAATGGATAAAAAGTTGAATTATTTTTTGTAAATTGTATCAGAAAAGTGACTGGTTTGCAGGATTTTTTTTAAAGAGATAATGAAATAAAAAGTCTTGGATATTGGATTTTAAAAAAAATATCTAGAGCATGCATAAGTGCACTAAAGATGCATAAGTTAATGAAGAAGTTAGCCATTATCATATTAGTTAAAAATAGGTTGTATTGATGAAAATTGATTTGGTTTGTTTGCATTAGGGAAAATGAGCCAATGTTTTCATCCATCTGCTGCAGTTAGATTCTCTTATCAGTAAGATCTTTAAAAACATGATGTTTGTTCTTTATTTTGATTATCATTTATTTTTTTATTGTTTCAAATTTCAAGTAATAGATTTATTAGATTGCTTTAGCATTTGTGCATATTATTTTTCATAATTATCGACTGTCATTCAAGAATGATTATGTATTAGTTAAAGTTGCTTTCTTTTAATATATTGAATATAAATTTTGTTTTGTTTGACATTTAGACCATTTTTTTTTCTTGTAGAATTACCTTTGAACCTAATTGACATTAGTTCATGTTACATGAAGAAACCTGGTAAGCTTCATAAGTGTTCTTATTGCCACTACACCACTTTGTATTTAAGTCACCTCCGCTACCATCTGTCTACTCACACTGGAGAAAAGCCGTTTCAGTGTAACGTTTGTGGCAAATGCTTTAGTTTAAAACATAACTTCAATAGGCATAAACTTGTTCATCTTAAGATATAGAATTGGAGAAAAATTTTATTACATAAGCTTATATTTTCTTAAAGATAGTGTTTGAAACATTCTTGGAAACATATTTTAAACAAAATGTTTGAATAAAAATTTTGTCTTTGTCATCTATTTATTGCAATATTATTTATTTTACGTGTTAAAATTGTTATAACTTTATTTATCATATTGTCTGTCTGTGTATCTCTTTTCTACCAAGGTGTTCCCTTAATATATTGTGTGCCTTCCTCAATAATTATGTAGTTACTTTATATATTATCATAAACTGATCATTCATTTTCCATAAGAGTTAAACAGAAAATTTGAATTGTTATTGTTTCTTTTTTATAAAGGAAAAGTTATATATATTTTTTATTTTTCGATTACGTTTGTGTTATGTTCCACAAGAAATTGTTTCAACATGATGTATTTCAACAAAAAATGAGATTCTGAATTGAATTTTATCATTTTTGATATTAATTTTTTATGTAATAATTCTACAATATCTTGAGCACTTTTTGTATAAATTTATTATTTAATTAATCATGTTTATTTTATTTTTCTTATATTTATGTTTGGCAGGATTCATTGATTTGTCAAATCTCACTCCACCCCCTTCCCTTTCCAAGCTTGTGTCATATCTGAGTTACTTAATTCTGTTCATTTTTTAAACACAGAAGAACTTCTCAACTGTACTTTATTTTCATCCGAGGGATATGATTTTAAAAATGGTTGCATGAATGAATTATCAGTCATATTCAGGATAATTGAAAACAGTTGGTATGATTACAAATGGTTATAGCTTTCTTTTTAAAAAATAATAGAAAGAACTGGAAAAATTGATCTCAATATGGAAGGAAGTTAAATATTTTGTTTTAGTATGTAAAAATATTCACTTTATATTATTATGCTTTTTCTCATAAATAGCAACTAATTAGTTGTCCATTTTATGTTGGATCTGTTTGTGGCTATTGATGCTTTCATTATGTATCTTAAACTTCTTACTTTATCATTACTGGCCCTTTTAATAGGCATAATAAATTGAATCAGAATTTCATTGAAACAAATAAAACTTCCATTTTTAAGGCTATTTAAATTTAATACTACTTCTTTTATCTTTATTTCATAAGAATATGTCAAAGGATTTCCATTGTCTGCTACTCAATATTAATTAATGATCTATGAAAATGTTTCTAATTTCACTGTTCTCATCTGTATTTAATAGCACTTCAGCAAATTAAAATAAATCTGATGTTAATTTTTGTATAATTTTTAGTCATTTTTACTTTGTTACTTTTTGTATCATAATTTTTAGTGTCATTTTTACTTTGTTACTTTTTGTATCATAATTTGTATCATTTTTTTAGCTTCTTTATCTATAATATCAATTGTTCATTTTGATATCCAGTGAGGCATTTTTTAAAGATGTTTTACCTCATATAGAAATGAATCCCCTTTGACATATGGGCAGGATTAGTAAGATAATGGAGTTATGTATGCAAAAAAAATTTTAAGCTTTTTTCTGTTTCCCTGTTATTTTTTGCCAAAATTTTGTAATTATAGCAACTATTTAATGCTACTTGTACCAGACAAATTTCCCAAACTGAAATTTGTACCCATCAAACACTTTTTAGCATTTCATAAAATTAATGAGTAACATTCAGTGATTGTTAGAAATTAACACATTCATACACAGGTTTATTGCTAATAATTGACACCAATACTTTATTAGATATATGCAGCTCTCAGTTCTATATCTAATGTGTGCTCTCAAATGTTATTTCATAAATGCAACACTAAATTGTTGCACTTGATAATTCAATATGTTAATTCTAATCGAATTTTTTTTTTCATGTATACATATTCCCTTTCAAATAATAATTTAAACTTCTTACTTTGAATCTCCAAGTGTATAACTAAAATTATTACTTTTGTGCTGAATAATGAAGTTTCCTTATGCTCTTGTTTGAATTTTTTTTTCTGTAGTTAGTCTTATTATCATATGTAATTGAGGACTGGGTGTGATATGCATATAATATACATTGCTTTCTAGCAACAAGATAAATAATCAAGTAAGATTTTTTTTTTCTGTGAAGGAAAAACCAATTGATGTGGACTTCCTAAAACTTTCATAATTTTTTTCTCAATACAAGTGTTATCCCTATTATATTGTATAAGGATTGGGAATTTTGAATAAAACCTTAAATGGCAAGAAGGCTTAAATTTTTATTTTCAAAATCCATTATGAGCTTATTGCCCTTATGAAAATGTGAAGAAAACTGACTGTGAGTTTCAGATACTTTTTTCCAATCAATTACAGCTTAAATCCGACATACAAAATCAGTTTTAATTATAGAATCCTGTACTAAATTTCATCTATCTAATCTACTGTATTTTTAATCTGCCATGCTAAATGCATACAACTGTTGAGAACAATAGATGGCCAACCTTTTGATATAATCTGTTCGAAATTTCATATGGATCTACATTTTTGATTTTAAAATTGTGCTACAAATTTCCTCTATTTAGTTCTTTTTGTTGTATTCTAATACTCATTTGCACTTGCGGTGACAAATTCCCTAGTGAATTTGTTTTAAAATCTGTTAGAATTCCATAAATTTTAATGTTAAAACTAATTTTATCTATCTTGCTCAAAGCAGTCAAATTTTTAGTCATTCACAGAATTACAAATAGTTGCAAAAATGTTTTTTATGACCTCAGCAGGTGCAAAATATGGAAATTTCTCAACATTTTTTTGTGGATTTTTTTGACAAATTTCTCAATTTATACACAGGGAAGTAAATATTCTAAGCATTATTTTGGAAATGTCAAGGAATTCTTAATACTTAGCACTCCAATTGTACCTCTCACTTACCATTCAAGATCATTTTGGTGTTTTATTATAAAAACGCTTACATGATGGTTAAGAGATGTAGATTAATTTTTCAAAGAAATTCGACTTAAAAGGATTATGCATATTTATTTTTCATATCAATAAACAAATCTTTGTATTAGGTGAATATTTTGCATCTAATTATTATTATCATTATTATTGGAGTGCAAAGATTAAAATTCCTTAATTTTGTGAAAAATAAGACAGTCTCAATACTTTTTACTTTATTGTATCTTTTCTTTTTTATTTAGATTCCTATAAAGGAAAAAATATTATAATTGTCATAAAATTCAATTTTGAGATTTTGATGAAGATGTTTCTAGAACCCTATATTTCAAAGACGCTTTGAACTAAGCAGACAAAATTTGGTGTATGTTCTTCACAGCTAATGTTTAGATTTCTATTCAATTTTGGATAAAATTAATTGTTAAAAAATCTGATTCTCTTGTATAAATGAACATAACTACAAAATTTAAAAAGCAAGATTAATAAAATTTGGGTCACAAAGTTAACATATAAAGTGTATATGTAACGAATTTTGAGCCAATTCTGTCAAAGGCTTGACAATCTGTATTTTCACAATGTGTTAATTACAATAACTGAAAATGTGATTAAATGCAATTTAATCATATTTTCATTATTAATCACACATTTGAAAGACTTACATTCTTTGTAATTATTAAGAAACCTGGCAAA
Organism: Argiope argentata; assembly: GCA_026289955.1. Lineage (NCBI taxonomy): Eukaryota > Metazoa > Arthropoda > Arachnida > Araneae > Araneidae > Argiope > Argiope argentata. Next base: position 1,440,545 of record JAOUZG010026747.1, read on the forward strand.
TCATGTTTTTAATATAGATATAATATATTTAAAAAGAATTGAAACATTTGGACATAATTAGAATTTAAAACATGAAATATTTTGTTCAATAACGCTATATTGAAGAAGGGGGAGAATGCTTATTATTATAGAGGACCTTTAAGGCATATAATTATATTACAGGTTTGATAACATCCCTAGTGGCTCTCTTCGTTCTGTCATATTGTTTTCTATAAGGTATTTCTATACATTTATTTAATTTGATTTGTTTAATGCTTTTAAAAATGAAATTTTGTAATTTCATTATTTATTCAGAATAACTTGTTTTCAGTGTTTTGAAATTTTATACCTTTTTACGTTACCTAAAACAATGTTTTATTTTTATATTTTCAAATACTAAATTATGAAAAAATTGATTAATTTAATTCTAAATCCATTGTGGTATTAACTGGTAATATATTGAGAGGCAATTGATTGCAAAATTTTATAATAAGGAATTATAAAAAAAAATGTATTATAAAAATGTACTTTCAAAAATTGTTTTCCTGAAATTTATTTACATTTCAAAATGGCTTCTTGAATCAAAACTTTTCTATCTTGTAGGTATGCTAATGCTCAAAATCCCGAAATCTGGAAAGCTTCATAAATGCTCTGAATGTGCTTATTCCACTTATCGATCTGACCACATGCAAATTCATTTAGCTAGACATGCAGGTCTGAAACCTTATCAGTGTGACACTTGTGGTAAAGATTTTACTACAAGAATGGAGGTCAAGAGACATTCTGTTGTACATTTTAAATTATGAGTTTTATTAGATTTAAGTAAACTTCAATATTTTATTATTATTATCCTTTGAACAAATGTTTATATAATTCTTGAATTGGCACAATTATATATATTTATTAGATACCCACAAAGTTTGTTTAGAATTTCAAAAAATTGTTGGAAACATTGATTAATAATATTATGAATTAAATTTATCCTATTTTCTGATTCATTAATAAAGTTTGTGATGGTATTGATGTATACTTTTTGGATAATATATTTTTTAAAGCAACAGCTGCTATAGGAATTTTTATAAAATTGGATATGTATATTTTGTATAATTAGATTGCAGAGTAGTATTCACTATCATTCATACCATTCTTTAAAATTCCTTGTTTATTTTAAAAATTTGTAGTGACAGATTTTATTGAATAAAGTAATTAAGTTATGTCTTTGACACCAAGTCCTTGTAACTTGAATATTTAGAATATGAGAGGGGGGGGGAGAAAGAATTTAACTTAATGGGCTTTTTGGAACTGACATGTTCATCTCTTGTACACCTTGTGTGAAAAAAGAACTTGAGTGTGTATTTCTTTCCTTTATATTAATTTTATTTTCATTCCAAAATCTTGAATAGAGACTTTATGAGAATATTGACTGTTTTTGTGTAAAACAGATAAAAATTTCATATGTAGTTTGAATTCCTGCTGTAAAAACCTAGAATGAAAAGCTGCCAATTACCAAAAAAAAATTGTTATTTGCAAGTAGGCCCCATTGTAATATACCACATTCTAGAAACCAATCTAGATTAATATTGGGGGGGGGGGGGTCATACAACAAGATAGTTCTGAGTGTGTAAATTCATTGGAAGGATTTATAAATTTAAAAAACACCAAATTGGCTGAAATAAGGCATTTGTGAATAAATGACACATTTATCTGCTGTATAACTTTATTTTGAATTAGAAACTAGAATTTTCAAACTTTAATTACTTAATTTAAACTTCCACAATCGCTTATCATTGGCATTAAATTTACTCCTATCTCCAATCATTCATACATTATATAAATTGAGTGATAAGAAATAAGGTATAGTACAGTTTAACAGACATGAAATCTTGTCTAGTATTCCTAAGACTGACTTTACTCAAGAATGTGCAAAGGTAAATAATTTGAAATTTTATATTATTAAAATATGGATGTAAATCACAAAATGATAGATTATAAAAGTAAACCTAATTATTTTATTCTTTTACCCAACAGATATTGGTCAAAGTTTCATTTTTTGTCGAATAGTCATTTCTTCAAGATTGCAAAATAAAGTTTTATGTTTTAGGAAGTTATGGATGCTTCTATCTTTTTTTTAAACTCTTACAAAAAAAAAAAAAGTCATTTTTCTAACTATCAGCTCATTCTTAATCTTTGTTCCTCGATTGTTTCAAAAAGTTTTAAAATGGCTAAGGGCTTAAATTAAGACAATTCATAAGTATTCAGAGACTGAACAATTTGGAAATCAAATTAAAACTTGAGTTGGCGATAAATCACTAAATGTGACAACCTTCTGCATTGATTTCTTATAACCCTAAAGGCAAAAAAAATGATGCCTCAAAAGTGATAAATTGCTAATTTGTTGCTTATGCATTTTGAGTCTTCAAGAACCTCAACCAAAATAACATCATGTTCTCTCATAATAAAAAGTAAAATGTTCATGTTGTTTAAAAGTTAGTTTAGCTGAAGTTTATCAGAAACTAAGGCCAATGAAATTCCATTATTTACTTTTACATTCACAAACGATTCAAAGCGAAAGAACTATAACTGAAAAAAAATTTCGAACTCGGGATTTTGTCTTTCCTTCATGATTCAAATTTCTTAATAACACATTTTTCTTATTATGTGTATTTGTGAACATAATAACTTGAAAAAAGCTTTCAGCTGGGATTTCTTAATATGAAATTTGCACATTTCAACTCAATTTGAAAGATTTTTTTTCCCCATGAAATTTTCAGTTTTTCTGAGTAAAAATGAACAAGATAGCTTCAAAATATACTTGTAGACAGTTTCATCATCTAAAGTAACTGTATATCTGTATCAAAATTTTGAACCAAATCTGTTTGACCATTTGTTGGTCTATATATTTGTTTGCATGCAAACAGTGTCAGATGGGAAGAGTGCAAAAACTCACATAAAGAAAAATTATTAAATTATCTTCCTTCTAAAATTGTCTATCACTCTATCTTTGCATTTAATTAGTCTGCCAAAAAGTTTTAGTGTATACTCGTTTTTTTTTATTATTATTGTTATTCTGTAGTGGGAGAGTAAATAAATTTGTGTATTCATGACCTTGCTTAAGATTTTAATTTTCGTGACAGAGGGAAGGGGGATAATACCTTTATTATGAAGTATGCAATCAAGCAGTGGTGAAAAAATTTTCATCGATATTAATGGCTGATTGCATTAAGCCACATTTTCAAATATATCAGATTGATGACTCATGTTTGCCTTTTTATTCATGTGCCATAAATTAGTAAACCAAATAATTGTGCTTCTTAAAGTCTTAAAAGAAAATTTCTCTGTTGAAATTATTTCTTCAGTAAATTGCTAATATCAGTATTTTTAACAATATCTCTGTTTGTGAACATGATAATTAGAAAAAAGCTTTGAGCTGAAATTTCATCTGCTATTGATAAAGTGAGTGCAATTATAAGAAGATACAAATTATTGAAAGACTTAAATTCCAAAAATGCAGTATTCCATAATATTATATTCCTTTTAAGTATGAATTGTCAATGGTGCTTTTTTAGTCAAAATACATGCTGAATTCTGTAAATTTTTCATGAATAAGAAATGTTGCTTTGACAGAGAACAGGTAAGTGTGAAAAATGAAATGTATTTCTATGTTCTACTTGCATCAGAAAGAATTAAAAGTGGCGTGGAGATGTTATTGTCAAAGGAGTTGATATATTTTATTGTCTGAACATCTTGATTTGATTTCAATAATTTTCATATATGAAAAATAAGATTGCATAAGGGTGTTTTTTTTTTAAATTCTTTATTGTAATTATAAGTTTTCTTTAAAAAAATCTGGATAGTTTATTTATTTATTTAATTTGAAAATCGCTTATTGAAAAAAGATTTAGCATTAGTTAAAATATTAAAATGAGAAATTTAAATGAAAAAAAAAAAAACAGGCTTTTCAGCATGACCATGTAAAACAGTCTGACAAAATCCCTTTAGTAAATTTGATTTAAAAAATCACAAATATTATTTGTATCAATCATTTTAAAATATTGTGTACTTTTGGGGAAACAAATAACAAAAGAAATAGTTGTTAATAACATAAATGAAATTTGTTTCTTGATATCTTTATTGGTAAATAAATTTCTCTTGGAAAAGAAAAATGCTTAAACTAAAGATAAAGCAAATGCACTTATTTGTCTGACAAGTCAGGAATTTTTCATTGCTAACAAATTAAATTAGGAAAAGTTATTAATGAAAAGATTCAATGAATTGAAAGTGATTAGAAAAATCTTTCAAGAGAAATAGCCTTTTATTTGTATATTTTATAAAATTAGAATTAATTTTAGATTTTTTACATCTATTTTTTACCTTTTTTCAAAAAATCGAAGTATCAATTAATTAGCATTATAACCTATTTTTCTTATATTTCTAACTGCAGTGTTGTAAATGATTTAAGATATGCTATTTAAGTCTTTTAATAAGATTTTTCAAATGAAACTGGCATTGAAAAACATTTTAAATAACTTAGTTTCAATGTTGAAGAAAAGTATTCAGTGTTATATTTGAGAAGTTTGTGATTATATTTGTATGAAATTTGACATTTTCTTAGTTAATACCTGATTTTATTTTTTTCATCGAATTTATAGTTCTATAATTTAAAAAAAGATATTAGGTTTAGATTGGCTCATTTTTTCTCTAAAAAGGCTTATAAAATACTTTTTTGCTATAAAATTAGCATACATACTTTGTAATATAACTCTTCAAAGGAAGTGTTTTCATTTAAAATATTTTTACTCTGTTTTGAAATTAAATATTTAGCATGCTTCTGTTTATTTTTATTTAGCATGCTTCTATTTATTTATATTTTAAGCTTCATCAGTGGTGCCCTTTGTGTATTTCAGTCCTGTCATTTCCCAGGAGGAAGCTCCATCGATGCTATTATTGTGATTATTCCACTTCAAAAACGAGCCATTTGCAATATCATCTTGTCATACATACTGGAGAAAAGCCATACCAATGTGACATATGTGGCAAAGGCTTTACTCAAAAGTCAAATCTTACCAAGCATGCTGCTATTCATTTAATATAAATAAAAGATACTTTCTGGCTTTAAAAAAAACTATTTATTTGATGAATACATGTATTCTTCTGTAAAGAATTAATAGTTAATTTAAATACCTGTTATATTGCTATTGTTTTACTGAATATGTTTATTTATGATATTCTGATTTACTCTTCTGTTATTTATGTTAATCTGATGTGATGTTTGTAAAAAAATGTATAATTCTCTCTAAGATCAATTTCATTTATCTCAACTTGTTTCATATTTGTTGGCAATTATATAAACAATTTTTCATTGACTTCCATATATAATAGAGTTTTTAAATTTTTTTTTCTTCTCTATATTCTCAATTATTTAATTTTTTTTATTCTTTATTATTTACATCTTCTGGTAAAAAAAGATTATATTAAATATTCATGAGTAAATAATAATCTATAAATTATAATCCCAAAAGTAAATTTATTTTTTTATTTTAAAAACTACTTTTTATACTGTTTACTGCATTGATAAAATGGTATTTTTTAATTTGCTTATTTAATTTTAGAACTTCAAATTATAAAGTTTAATATCTTTATCAGTTTGATAAGTAATAAACATTGTTTAATGAAACACTATTTCAAATGTTCTTTACTTATGCACAACATAAATACATATTAATTAGCCCAAAATTTAAATTTCAAACTTATTAAAATTTCCTTAATTCTCCCATTACTAATCTCTGCTGTTATTAAAACCTTTTC
>JAOUZG010026747.1:1448626-1518626 GCA_026289955.1 Argiope argentata
TATATATATATATATATATATATATATATATATATATATATATATTGGATAAACTGATTGTAATGTACTGTCGTTTTTATATTCCAGGCTTAGGACTCATAACCAACTGTACTAAATTTTTATCATCCAGCAAAGCAAAAAAGCTACATCAGTGTGGGTTTTGCTCTTACTTTTCAGCCAAAAAAAGTCATCTGGAATATCATTTACTGACTCATACTGGAGAAAGACCCTTCGCTTGTGGAATCTGTTCAAAAGCTTTTAGAACCAAAGGAAACCTCAAACAGCATTTATTTACTCATTCTAGAGAAAACATTTCATTATGTGATTGATAAAGAAAATTAGGTATCATCATTTTTTTTATTATTTTTAAAACTGTATTCGAATTTGAAGTTAAGTGTGGAAAAAAAGCATAAAATCAATTTTTGTCTGGTACTGAGTCAAGTAAAAAAAATTAAAGAAAAAACTTACTTGTTAGGATGTGAGAAAGTACAAAATCAAAATGTATTATTATGCAGTTATCATTTGTTATCTCATTTAAAAGAAGAATTTTAAGAGTACCTCTGCATTAATTCAGGAACACTAAAAATCGCTATGCGCCTATTTGTATAATGCTTACACTATAATAATAAATATTTTCATTCATATTGTAAATATCCATTGCACAATATTTGGCTTAAACTGAATATTGGATGTGTGTGCACACTTAATGTATTCTAAATCTAATACCAAAGGTTTTTTTCCCCTTAGATATAAAATTTTAAGCCAAAGGTTTGAAGAAAAAGGCAAACTCATCATTATCTCTTACTTAAGGTTTTGAGTAATCGTATAGAGAAGTTATCAAAGCATATATTTTCAGACTGACAGACACATTGAGTCAAGTTTATACAACCCAATGGGAAAAGACTTTTAAAAAACTACTTATCAAGATGTAAACTTTATCTTATGTGTTTTAAGATTAATTAATGTGTTCAAGCATGTAAATTCAATATATATTTTCTTTAACTTTTACATTCCTCATTTTGCTAGGTTTATACTTTATTTGTATACAGATTTTTATGATATATTATTTTTCTTAATGTGATTAAGTATTGTGTGTGTGTGCGTGTAAACATACAATAGATTTTTTTAAAGATTGTTTTATTATTTTTATGCTTTTTTAGTTTTAAAATCATATCAGATGCTCAGTGTCAGGCTTCTTAATGATATTTAAAAAAAAGGTTGAAAGTGTTATCAAAATTTAAGAATTATTTCAAAACTTTATTTCCTTATGGAATGTATTATATAAGGAAATGAAACAAATAATCTATTCTTAATATACCTAATGTTTCCTTTTCATGTCTTCCAAAGTTTGTTTTATTAGCAGTTTTGAATAGTTTTTTTCCACGTGATTATGTGTTTGCTCAGTTGAGATACAATATTCAAATACTAATATCTACTTAATTTTTCATAATACATAGTATTAAAATAACTATGATACAGATTTATTATGATTAATTTGAGGTCAAATTAAAAATTAAAATTTGTTGTTTTTGAAATTTTATTTTTTTATAGTGAAATGACTATGTAGAAATTTTTTGATTACAATTATTATTTTATTTCTTATTTTCTATCTTTGACAACTAGCTAATTTCATATTCATGGTTGATAAAAATGTTAATTAAATATTTCATGCAAACTACTAATTTAATACTTCTTACTAATTGCTAACAGTTTTCTCAAAAAAACTATTTTTAAACTCTAAATCTTGATAAAGTTGTAACTCTTACTATCTTCAAAGCATTATATTATACCATCCATTTTAGTTATTTCTCCCTAATTTTTTAATTGAAATGGAAGTGATTATATTTCAATTAATGAATGTTATTTCCTTATTGAAATTTAATATGTTCTTTATATATATATATATAGAGAGAGAGAGGTAATAGCTCAAGCAGACATTAAAATTTTTGTGTTACTTCTAAATATATTTTGTAATTCTTTTCTTATTCAATAAAAATTTTGTATATTAGTCAAAGAATTCTCAGTGATTATGTATTTTCTATGAATTCAATTGTGTTACAGAAGCAATTACAGCAGTGCTTATAAAATTTTATTATAGTTTACTTGTAAAATTAAAATACAGATTGTAAATGCAACAAACTTATTAACATCATTTATTAGATAGAAGCTTACTCAACTTGAAAAAATAATCCGTAATTTCATATTTTCATCACCTACAGTTTAAAGGAAAATCTAGGATCAAATATTTGTTGCAACCATAAAATGATTTATATTTTATTACTACAATGAAATTTATTAAACTAAAATGTTTTCAATAATAGAAATAAATTTAAAGTAACAAATTCAATATATGAAATAGACTAATAAATTGTATGGTTAAATTTGTATCATTAAAAAATTATTTTTCAAATGGGATTTAAAATTTTGTGTTGTAATATTTTAAAGATGGTGGAAAGCAATAAAATTTGGCTTAATTTTTAATTAATTATTGAAATTTTCAAAAATATTCTGAATTGCAGATTTTTATCCTTTAAAATACATTTGATACTTAATTGAATGCTCTAGGTCAAAAACTTTGTCCTCTTCCAAGACAGCACAAAGGTAATAAGAAGCTCATTTTCTTTTATTATTAGTAGAGATTATTGATGTCAATTAATTTTAGTAATTATGAAATACCTTTGGAAACCAGCTGGTTTACTATAATTTGCTTGCATTGTTGTAAATTTTAATAATACAGTTAAATCTTTTGTACATCAACATTTTAATGGCTATCTCATTAAATTGTTTTTAAATTCCAAAATTTGGTAATTGTGTAATTTGTACTATTTTAGACTTTTATAATGGAATTCTATATGACTTTCATATTTTCTGCCATTTCATCTTGAATCTAAAGTTTACTTTTTGATGGGAGGTGATTAAACCTCACTAATCCAGTAGCATGTTTGTAGAATTGAAAAATGGCCATAAAAATATAGGGACAGAGAAGAAAAAAAATCAATCATCATTGCAGTTTTGTATGTTCCACAGAATATATTTTATGATTTATTTAGTATGGCTGAAGATTATTCAATAAAAATTTTAGCAATTTAATAGAAAAATACATTTTATTTTTACAGTAAAAAAAAGCAAAGTGTTTAACTATAAAAGAATGATTTTAAGAAAGTGTTAGAAAATTTCACCTTGGGAATTCTCAATATTACTTATGTCTACGTAACTCATTAACTGTCATCAAAAATTTTATTTGTGATCTGCTTTAAAACAGAACCTGTTCAATAAAAAAAATCATCCAAATCCTCACAATTTGATTATCAACAACAAAAGAAAAAAAACCAATATGAAATAGTAATATTCCATATTAGTTAAAAGATAATATAGGAGAAAAAATTATAGAAATTAAATTTATATTAAAAAGATATATTTTTTTAATTTTAAAATTTATTTAAAAATTCTTTTTATGCCATAACAATTTTGAGAATTATTACTGTTAAATGCCAAATTCTTGATGATTTTTTATTTGACTGAAGTTATTAAAAAAGGCTTTGAAGGGCACATTCTCATACTGTAGAGTATATATGAGCAAAATTTATTTAATTTAAATATCCCGATCTGTTGAGCATCAACACTCGTCCATATTATCTTTTGTTATTTAATTTTTTTTATATCTTTACTCTTTTTTTTTATTTAAAAATTACATTTTACTTTAGTACTCAATTTATGATTCTTTTATTGATAATTCGAATTTTTAAATCTATCAGATATTTATTTTGGTTCATTCAACTTTAATTACTCAAGTTGACTGTATCTCTTTTATTGCGGATGAAATATTATTCCTCCACAGATGAAATATATTAAAATTTCAAAAGTTTCTTCATTTTATATTTCTGACTGCTAAATTATTTGCATGTGTTATATATGCATATACATATATATATTTAATTAATATTACACAAGCTCTCTAAGAATATTTAAATCAGTGGTTCTCAAGCTCCAAGTGAAGGAATAGAAATCTGTCAAGCTAAACAAATTTATCTTAAACAATACCTTTTATTCCCTTACTTAAACTGTCATCACATGTAAAGAAGTCTCTATTAGAATGTCAGTATAAAACCACCAGGAAAAATATTTGTCTTTTTGCTATTGTGTCATGCTACTGTTTGATGTATCTTGTTGTTTCTTACTTGTACATAAATTATGCCTGCCAGGATGAAATAAATTGCAAGTTTTAAAATTTCAAAGTGTCTTATCTCTTTAGCTGGAAAACTGCTTCAAAAATATAAGTTTATATATATATACAGAGAGAGAGAGAGTACCCTATATTGACAATCAGTCTAAGAATGAGGTTTACATGGGTGAATCCAAAATTTGTAGAAAGGTTTTTTATTACTCTTTTTGCCAATGATAAAATGTTCCTTTGTGCAGAAATTTAATATATTCTATTCTGCTACTCATAATGTACATATCGCTTTCTGCTGAGACCTAGTTATTCAAGTTTACTAGATGTTATTTTTTTATAAAATTATTTGTTAAAAATTATTTTTTTAGAGAATCAATTCTTTGGAACGTGTTAGATATATTTTGAAAAAGATATTCAAGGAAAAAAAAAGAAAGATTCAAGATCAAGAAAAAAAATAATTTTGAATTCTTCTAATCTCAAGATATAGCTGTAAACATTGTTTAATTGGGCAACAACCATTATAGCAAGGAAGCACAGTTTAATTTCCAGTATTGAAATTATATAAAATGAAAATATATTTGTAACTGTCCAAGCAAAAAAAAAAAAAAAAGAAAGAAAGAAAGAATCAGAGGTTCTTTTGTAAAATTGACAGTTTTTTACTTGTGATGAATGATTGATTCTGTTCTACAGAAAGTATAGTTTTTAAATGCCCGTATGAATCATGTGCCAAGCATTTTTGCATTTTTCTATTTATCTAATCTGGTTTCCTGTTTGTAAAAATGAATTTTATTAATTTTGATTACGATTAGAAATTGATTGTTCATTTAATTTTTGTAGTGTTAGAAAGTTGAAATTTTTTGTTCACTTTTATATTCTTCGTGAATATGCAATAATTCAGTTATTTCTTAATTTGAATATCATTTGAGTTTTAGTTTATGCAGCTAATGAGCTGGTTTAACCTGATAGTAACTTTCAGAAAAATTATAAAGTCCTAAAACATTTATAATGATTTATAAATTAAAACTTAAAAAGTAATTGAATTTTCTTAAAACAATTTTTCACACATTGATGAAAATTTGTTTTGAAACAGTACTTTTATTGATCTCTGAACTCATTGTTAAAATTTGTGTTTCTGTCCAAGTAATGTTGTAATTATTCTTACATTTAAAATGCAGAATATTTTTTTGTTATATTAAATTCTATAGTTTCCAAAATGTTAATTTTATTCTATAAGTTCTGGCATTAGTTAATAATTTTCAAAAATTGGTTAATATTTTTATTAAAATTGCTTCTTTTGCATAATGGGTTTATTTTATTATAAGGGTTATTTATTATTCATATAGAAAATATAGAAAGTTTTTTTATATATTGATTTTTTTTTTCAAGCAAGTGTTGATGCATTTTTTTTCTCCCTAGTTTCTCAATTTTATATCAGAAGTCAGACATCTGGCAGATCGAGGAAATTGCATCATTGTAATATCTGTTTTTACACAACTTCTAAAACCACCAACTTACAAAGGCATTTATTGAAGCACACTGGAGAGAGACCTTTCAAGTGTAAAATCTGCCACAAAGGTTTCTCTCAAAAAGTGACTCTTCACAGACATATGATGACACATCCAGAATGTGAAATGTACTTTGAAGTCAACAAATTAATTGGATGATTATAGTTAAACTTATAATATTAAAACATTTCAGTTTTTGTTTTTAATTTTATTACTTTTAAGTTTAGATCTGTGCAGAAATAAATAGCAGTGTCTTGAAAAAACTGGTGAAAATATTTTATTATTATGCAAAATATACTTTTAAAACATGTGATTTTTCTGCCCTGCATTGTATTATCGAACTTTAAAAAAAGCTTTAAAAAATATATGAAGTACGTTTGCCTAATATTTCACTTTTTTATCTGTAATTTCATTTAAAAAATACTTATTGTATTAAAGCAAAATGTTATATACCAGAGTGTGTGTGTGTGCTAGCGTGCGTGCGTGTGTGTTTATTATATATCATCTTTCTTGAAAGCAAAATCTTTTTATAAGCTAACATTACAAAAGTGACTTCCTATACTCCCCTCTCTCTTTGCCTTAATCATATACTTCTAGAATATAAATCAGGTTTACTTTGAAATTTGAATTTTTTTTTTTACAATGTGGTTAGTATTTCAGCCTTATTTAATTATTTTAGTATTTTCTAATATACAATGTACTTAAAATGGATGATTTTGTTGGTTTATTGTGTAATTGCTGTGTTAATTTGAAAGTTACATAGTTTTTTATGAAAATGTCTCAGATGTTTCATGTATGTTTTTCCACACTTACAGTATCAGCAAAGTTATTTTTATAAATCTTATTTGCCTTTTTTTCCTTTTTTACAAAATTAATAAATGTAAAAGGCTGATTTCCTTATATTAACATTTTATTACAGTGTTTATAAACATCAGTATCCACTTAAATAGTGTTTGCAAATATATGGATGTCATAAATTATTTTAAAAAAAGGTAAAATAAAGCAGTAAGTTGTGAAGTTAAAGTTGAATTGAAATATGAAATTAAAGTCAGCAGTTTATTGAAAAAAGAGCCTTGCAATGTACTCCACTTCGGCTTAATTAATTAAATTAGTGAAAAAATTAAATAAATGCTTCAAAATAAAATTAGTATTGATTTTCTTTTTTCTGAGAAAATTATACATCTTTTTTATTTATTTGTATTCGTCTTTCTGTTTCCATGTTTCATAATGTTTCAATAGATCTCTAAAATATTTAAAATGATTTTAGTTTAATATTTTAATGTAAAGCCCATTCTTTGTTTTGCTATATAATCAATTCTGCTTGTATGGGTTATAGTTTAAATAATGATTCATCAAGATTAATGTATAATTGTGTTGCTTATTAAAATCACTTATCTTTATCTATTTGAATGTTAATTTTCATTTCTTACAAGATTTCTAAAATGTATTTCCAATAGTCTTTATTTTTTACAGAACTTTATCTGCCTTAGAATCCACATAAGAAATTTTAGAAGGGATTTTTTTATTCATTATACTTATATTTACAAGGTATGTTAAAAGTGTGGGTGTGCGCGCATGTGTCTGTCTGTCTGTCCTTAAAGTAACTTTAAAAGATTGCTCATATACTTAGATATTTAATATAAATCAAGCTGACATAAAGTAGATAATAAAAACGCCATAGTAAAAGGAAATTGTATTTATTTTAAAATAAAAGATATTTACTGTTACCACAAGGTATTAGGATAGTGAGGCATGCAGATAGTTGTATTGCAGGAATACGACTATCTGTACAGTAGCTAAACACATTTTCCTGCAGGACAATGCTGTGCAGAATAGAATTGGACCTTATATTGGGGATGCATTGAAATACTTCATTAGGGCAATCTTTTTTAGAAAAGAAGCACCCACATACAATTGTTTTGGAATTGTCACCATATAGTAAAAAGTGGGTTTTATCTATCCATGTGATGCTTTGCAAACATTGTAGGTGTTGGTCCTTCTGTACCAGCTTTCATGTAGCAAAATTCAATCTTTCGTCTGTATTTGCTGGCAATAATTAGTGGAGCTTGTACAGATGCAGATCTAAAATTCTGACGGAATATGTCATATTTGTGATTCTATGATCCTTGTTATTTTCCCAGTTTCATGAGCACTGCTATTTCCCATTGATTTCTCAGCTGCCAATTCTTACATGATATTTTTTACAAGAAAAAAAACTTGCAATTGATGATGATTTGTCCTTTCATGGATAATCTTAGAAACACCTTATTTCTTTAAAATGTTAAACTAAATTCAGTATCGAATTTACTGAAATAGGTTTTTTTTTTTTTTTTTTTTTTGCACTTTTAGTTCTTGCTATGTTTGAACCCTTCACATTGATATTATTGTAGAAAACTTTGACTGCCAGCTCTTGATGAGTAAATGAGAGAGATATTTACTGACAGCTATTTTATTGCTAGCTTGATTTGCATGAGATATCTCAATAGTATCCTGTAAATCTTTAGACAAATCACTCAGTTTGCCTTATCCCATACAATCATCATGAAATTTATTATGTGTTGAAACAAAGAATGATCTCTCTTTATTTAAATATATAACTAAAATCTTTTTTTTAAATAATTTTAGCTCTAATAAAAATAATAATGAATTCAATTAAAAAATCATTTAATTCGTATTCATAAACAATAAAATATTACATGTTGAATATATTACTATATATAACCTATATATATACTATATATAACTGCATACTATATACTATATATAACCACATACTATATATAACCACTTTATTGATATCACATAACTCTGCATTTATTGCAGAACAAGTATTTCACATGTTCTGTAATGCTATATTTCAATAAATAAATAAGACATTTAAAAGAACTGGAATGTTCTAAAGCTGACTTCTTTTACATAATGTTTCCAATTAATATTTCTGCACCTTTATTTTAATTAGTTTTATTCAAACTATTAAATTTTATTCCATGTACATTTAAACAAATTAAGAAAAGATATTAAGAATAGATGTTTTATGCATCTTTCTAGATATAAGATATACAGATCATGGTAAAAATAGTTGAAACTAGAAATTATTTTTCAATCCCTAATTCTGAAACAGTTGTAGCTATCAAAAATACTAACATTCACTTCCAATTTAATTTTTATTAACTTTAATTGTAAAGTATGTGGAAATGGAAGTTTCAATCCCCCCCTTCCCATATACACTATTTCCATTTTCTTTTAGCTAGATGAATCATCTGTGAACTCATCCAATATTTTTACCCTTCTTACAATATATCGTAGGAAGGTTAGAATGTAATCAAAATTACTTTAGTTATCTTTTAACCAAGACGCATGTAGACAAGTAGTATATGCATGTACATAAATTTTTGAGTAGAGGCTGGTTTTTCTGTTCTAGGGTTGAATGCTATTATACTACAATTTTTCCAAAGTTATATCATGAGAATTATTGCAATGGGTAATCTTTCAATTAAAAATATATTTAAGAGTAAGTAAATAAACAGTATCTTACGAAATTTATATATATGCACAATGAACATTTGGATAGGAATGTAATATAATTATAGTAAAAAATGAAGTTCAGTTAATGATACCATTGTGTTTTAAAATGAATTTAGCTTTTACTTTACTCTATTGAATTGGCCCCTGTTCTTCTATATCCTCAGCATTATTTCATAACATAGTGGGCTTGTAGTTGTTTCTACAAAAATATTTCTATGCATGAAATTTAAATGAATTTCCCTCTTTTATCAAAAGCTATGTACAATTTTGCATTTTCATTTACTTTTATTATTTGAAAATTGGTGATGGTTATGAGTCCATGAATTTTAATATACTATATTTTAAAAAATTAAGATGTGTATGATGTATAGTAATACAATTTTATTTAAAACTTTTTTTTGACATTTAATATTTTGTGCAATTAAATGCTTTCATTGACTTTTTTCATATTAGTAAAAATGAAATTTAGGATTCTTATCTCCACAACATAGCATAATTTTAATATTTTCAGTTCTTAATCCCAGATGTTTTCATTTGTTTAGTAAAAATTTGAATTCTTATGAAATATTTATAGTAATAAATTGCAAGTGAAAAAGTATTAAAGAAATCCAATTATGTTCTATTTTTGATTATATTAATAAAAGTATGTTTTATTTTCAAAAAAAAAACTATATATATAGTTGAAATCTTCAGTGTTTATTTTAAGTGTTGGAATATTTCCAAGTTTAAACCAATTTGGATGTGTTATCTTTTCTATATAAAGAATAACATTTTTTTAAATATTTTCTTGCAGAAAAGAATATTGGGAAAGTGAAGCCTTTGAGTAATACTTCTCTACATAAATGCCCCTTTTGTGTATATAGTACTAATTCAAAGGTACATCTTCGTGATCATTTATTGATCCATACAGGTGAAAAGCCCTATGGATGTGATTTTTGCTTAAAATTCTTCAACAAGAAATCAAACCTCAAGAGGCACATCAAACTTTGCCATTCAAACAAAATTGTGTCTTTTGGACTTCAAAAAAATATTCTGTTACCTTTTGAACTTAACGATAATCAAATATTAAACAAGAAAAGTTATTAAGCTACTAATTGTTAAATTGATGTAGAGAGAAAAAAATTTCACTGCTCTAGGAAATATTTATTTTCTTAATTCAAGCTCGTTTTTGCTAAAAATTTCACTAAATTCAGCTAAAAATTTCACTGCTCTAGAAAATATTTATTTTCTTAATTCAAGGTCGTTATTGAAATGAATCCTTTCAAGTATATTTAAAGGGTTTCACACAAATGAAATATTTTTAAATGGCTTGAATAACTTTCTAGGATTAAAATTTAATACTCCTTATCAAAAGTATATAAGAGCACCATATTATGTTACATTTGAAGTGTAATGTCTGTTATTCTATCTAATAAAAATTATATACATAACTTTTGCATACTTTTTTATGTCTATAAAAGTTCTATAAAAAAGATCAACAAGTTAGCCACAATTGCCTATCTTTCAATGAATTATAAATATCATCTAAAAATATAGCCAAATAGCATTAGATGTTTTAAGGTTGGAGGAGGGGCAGATTTTAGGGAAATTGTATTTAGATTAGTTATATTAACGTCCTGTTGTAAAGCAACACCATGGCTGTATTGAGAAAGGCCTCATAATTTTCAGTTGCAGTGAGGTGAGAGGTCAAGACCTGAACTGGCACCACCCTCTCCACACCAGTGGGAGGATGTTTGGCCCTGGTGCATTTAACGTACAACAGACCCCTTTGCATGACGGTTCTTTGGTGGAATCAGATCTCGAACCTGAAACACTTTGGTTCACGAGCAAAGACTTTATTACCAGCCTACCACGGCCTTGGAGAAGAATATTAATTTTTTAAGAAGAAGTTAATTTAAATAGAAGTAATTACTTTATAAAAATTTACTTAGCACTTTTTTTTTACTTTTAAAGATAAAGTTATTTTAATAGTTGAAAAAATATTTAAAAACAATTATTGAGTTTCAAGATGTAATGTGAGTTTACTAAAGTCAGTTATTTAAGATTTGTGTGGTTGGTAAATTAAATTATAAAAAGCTAACTCTAAAAAAATTAAGAAATTCGTCGCTAATTAAGTTCTAAGGATATATTATTCTATCATTAATAAAAATTGATTCTAACTCATGTTATAAAAATCAACTATTCTTGAAATCAACTATTCTTTAGAGTCCAAAGAAAATATTTATAATGCAGTTTGACATAGAACAGTGTTTGAAAATTATACAGCATTATGCAACATACTGTGCTACCTAGAGTTCCAACTTTGATTACTTTGGAGAAAAAACACACACATCGTTTTTCTTTTAAATGCAATAAAACTCCTGTATAATATTATAATGCTTAATTTAACTCATTTTTAAGTTCAAAGAAGTCTTTTATCTGGTTGTATTAGATAATAAATTTTAAAAAGTGGTATATTTTTGGATTTTTATTTCCAAATATTTTTCCTTTCAAAACCAATAATAGGATCACATATATTATTCTCCTCTATTGTTTTTAGAATGCTGCTAAAGATCTCAAATTTTAAGAATATGCGTTTTTATTTATCTGTTAAAAGTAATGGAATCATTTTTCTAAATGAGTATTTTTATATTATTATTTCCATCATATTATGTTTAATTACTTTTTGTACGTATTTATTTTTAATATATCAATAGGAATGAATTTATTTTTTTATTATTTGCTTTATATTATCTTTGTATTCTTAAAATGAAATTATTGGAAAATTCAATGACTCCATTTATTATAATTTTAATGTTATGTTTGTCACTTACTCTATTTATGATAGACAATAATTGGCCGACCTTATGCATTAAAGAATCATGAATGTGGGGAATTGTAACAGATTTTATTGTTTCACAAGTTCTTGAAACGTTTAAATATTATCAAAACTAGAAGTTTGTTCCAGACTTCAATTTCAATTAACGATTGTAATTGTCTACTCAGGATTTCAGGGCAACTGATTCACATTTGTGTCTTGTTTTGAGAAAAGTCTTCAGTGGCCATTGAAAATACAGCATCTATAAAATGCGTATTGATTCATAATAGACTTCATAGAATGAATAGTCTTAATTAATTGATAGAATGAATAGTCTTGATTTCCTGAATGAAGTTCTTTACCATTCAATGTCCTCTTGACCAAGAAGCTGCTGGTTTTTTTATGAATGGGTCAATAATACTTTTTTAAGAAGTTGGTTCTCCAATACTAATAACTATACATTTGTTTACATAATTCTGATTCTGTTCTGATTAAACTTTAAAAAAAATCTAGCAATCAAAATAGAAGATGAGAAGAGCAATGGCCACGAAGGATTTTTACCCTTAGCTGTTTGTTATATTCATCCTATTTATGCTTTTAAAAATATGAACCATCCATTTGGATGGAATTGAAACTTTGAATATTTCACTCATAATCTTAAGAAAATGCCAAATATATATATATATATACACTAATTTTAACCTGAAGATTCCAAATAGAGTAGTCTAGTTTGGGAAATAAAGTGAAAAGATTATAACTTTACATTTATATATATTGAAAAAAATTGTAAAAACACAAGAGATAAATTCTATAAAAGATCAATTATCTTTCCACCAAAATTTTACTATCATTTCTTCTCAAATGTTAGTAGTATTACTATTTAAAAAACTTTTTTAAAATCATTTGTGCAACCTTATTATTATTCATTCAAAGGCAAGATTGGAATTGAATGAGAAGTGAAATAACAGTATAGGTTTATGAGCTTAAAAAATGAGTAGATAGTTATTTAATATACAAATTCAAAACCATAAGTGAATTTATCTTTAGCAGATATGATTAAATACTATGATTGATAGATATATCAGGAATAAGAATTAATCATTGAATTAATTTTAACTGGTCATATAAACATTCATATTCTAATCAATGGGTTTAAGCTTTTCTTTTCTTTGTTTTTACAGTTTTCAAATAATTAATTAAACTAAAGGAAATGAAAGTATTTTTTACTTGTATATTTTTTAACATAACATATTAATCAATTAAAGTAATTCTTTATATATATGGCAGCGAAAAATATTTCTTTATTCATTTCTATGACTTAGTTTAGCTTTCATGTTTTATTAATGAAATTTGAGCTTAATTTGCTATCTCAATTTATATTTCTTGTAGTTGTATGAAACATTGTGCATTTTATATATTCATATAAATTGTATTATATTTTGTAAAATATTCATTTTAATTATCTGAATGAGATAAATGCTTTTTTAAAATCTGTTTATCATCTTTTCATAAAGCTGAATTTTGAATTTTTTTACTTATTTGACCCTTATTAAATTTGCTAAACTTTTACAAGCTATTTAATTTTCAATTTTCACGAAAAAAGCAATTTGGGCTTGTTGGCAATGCTGTATTCATACATTTTTCTAAAACTTTAAGCATATTTTAGCTGCAGAATAATAGTAAATTTCCATTTTTAGGTGTATTTAAGGAGCAGAGAAGCCGTTTTGTGATTTTTCCAAAGAAACCTCGAAAGCAACACAGATGTAATTTATGTTCCTACGTTACTTTCCAAAAAACTCATTTTCGAAATCATCTTTTAACACATACAGGAGAAAAACCATTTCAATGTGGCATTTGTGGAAAGGGCTTTTCTCAAAAAATAAGTCTTCGAAGGCATCTATTAATACACAACAGAATTTCTACAACATGGTGAAGTGATTTTAAATACTTCTAGTCTATGAGGATGACTTGTAGAAATATAACTTTGAATTGTAAAAATTAGATATTGTTATATTAAAGTAATTTCTTTGTTTAATATTATTTTTTAGAAATATATATTAGTTTATTTCTTTCAGATTTGAATTATTGTTATAAATAACATGGTATTGTTATTAACCCTTCATACTGAGACTTTTTTTTACATAATACAATGAAGTAACTGGTGACTGAAAGTAACATCTAAAGAGCAATCTCCTTATTACAACTGCAGTAAATATATTAATGTTTGTTTATAAAAGCAAGTTTTGAATAATTTTTTAAATCCAAATTTTATTACAATTGGTCTATTTGAATATATATATTGAGAATGTCTCAATACCTCCTGTCACATTTAAAAATAAAATGTTTGCTGCTACTTTTTTAAATGCTTTGATGTAAAATTATTGCAAGATTTTATTTTGAAATGCAGTTATGATATGAATTGATATAACAATGGATATGGTAATTAATATAACCAAGCAGAAACTTAAAATAACTTAAATGATATATGACAATGTACTCACATTATCATCTTATAAAATAGGTTGATTTTATTTTTGAAAGGAAGGCAGGGCAATTTATTTTATTTTATATATTTACTTTCATGCTTATAATGATGGAGCTTTATAATCAGATGTTTTTTATTTCTTGCTGTATTAAAATATTGTAAATTTATATGCTCTAATTGTTAACTCATTAATATTTCTGACATTGTCAATGAATTGATTTAATATTTTGTTCTATATGAATGTTGCCACTTGGTTGGGAGAAAACAATTAGAAATTCCTTAATAATTGTTTTAATAAATTTGAAATAAAAAAGGAAAGAAGAAATTTTTTCAACTCTTTTTAATACTTTAATAAAAATGTAATATTAGAAATTACTTTTATTAAATTTATGATTTTCACCTAAATGAGATACCTTACTTTGGATTTGCTCATAGATTGATGAAACAGCAAGTTTTCCATTTTTGGTCTTTTGTCCCATATAATACAAATGAATTGATAAATCAGTTGCTATTATTACTGGAAAAAATTATTAAAATATAAAATTTGTTGGAAATGTTTGCAGTAACACAAGCAATATCTGTGGAATCCTGTTATTTTGTCTTGTTTCCTAATCCCATTTTATTTTAATATCTTAGAAATGATATGCTTTGCTTTAAGCATATCATTTTTAGTAGACTTTTGAAAAATTTTTTTAGGGAACAAGATAAAATAACTGGATTCCACAGATATTGCTTGTGTTACTGCTAACATTTCATATATTGTTGAAAAGTTTCATTTAGTCTTAGTTTTGACAAAAACAATTACAGAAGTTTAGACCTGCAATGAATCTTTTTCTAGTCTTTAATATATCTTATTGACAAACATTTATGAGTACTTAATCAAATTTCTCTAATGAATGTTTCAGATAAATATTATTTGCTAATATTTATACTTTAAATGAGATCTATTCTTTAAAAACTCGTCCAAATTAAAAATTTGTTAGATTTCCTTTTTATAGAACTACTCATGTAGTTTACTCCTTGAAAGATTATAAATTTTTCATTGAATTCAAAAATCTCATTCAATTACAGTATACTGACATATTTTAACTGTTTTTTTATGTAGGAAATAAAAAACAGATTTTCTTTTGTTTTCAGTTTAAACAGTTATTTGTATTACATTCTTCTAGGATTTATGGTGGAATTATAAACAGTTAGGTTTTTATATAAATTTAAAGTATATTTCATAATTAAAGATTTATTTATTTTTTTGGTTATACTTTTTGTTCTTTACTATACCTAGCTGGCATATGCAATCTGTTGGTTCATCTAGATTATTTCATACAAAGATAAATTGAATATGAATTTTAATTGTTCCTTGCCAAAATATTTTTTTGATTCAAGATATACATGTAACTTGTATTAGAAATCTTATTGCTCTTTTGTTCATTATGTATTAATTCTGATTTTTACAGATCTTCTTTTCTGTTATCTCATTTCAAATTTTAATTCTTTAAAAACCATTATGTATAAAAAATCATTTTAAAAAAAAAGAAAAAAGAATATATATGAATAAAGTTATATTCCTTAACAATAAAAAGTTTTAAATAGAGAAATTTTTCTTACCTTTAGTTTACTCCAAAAGAAATGTGATAATGCATATCCTACCACTTATCCTCCATGACTACTACTATTTGTTTACTACTTCCTGTTTGTATTGGGAATATAAAATTTGTTTTAAGTTCATCTTCTTCATGAGCAGGTTTTGATACATTAGTTAATTTCAATCGGTTTTTACATGTGCTTATATTCACATGTGAAATTTAATATCCTTAATCAAAACCTATTGACGTTAATTTTTTTTATCACTGAAAAAAGCTCTCCCGTCTCCAAATTATAACTCTCATTGAGGGATAATTTAGGGATAAATTACATGAAATTTAAACTCTTTAATGAATATTAGTTAATAATATGCATGTATTATAGGCAATGAAATAATGAAAATTAATAATGAAATATTACATGAGATATGAAGTTGCAAACAAAAACCATTTGATTTATTTCTTCAGTTCCACTCAAATTAAATATAAGTATTATATTATTTTTACAAATAGACATACAATTGTATTTGTAATGAAAAATTTTCATCTTTGGGAATGTTTTTATTTTATTGCACTATAAAATTACCTATATTATCTTCAATATACATATATTAAATCCTTAGCTAATGGCAATTTATTAAAAATATATATAAGAATAAATTAATATAATTTAATAGTAACATTCAATCAAGATTAAAAGATATTGATTCATGAATTCAAAGGCTGGCCAACAAGTCCTTGAGAGGAGATGGAACATTTTTATCCCTATTATTTCAGTATTAAGAATCAATAAAACATGCATTTTTGATGAGTGAATTTATTTTGAATGTATATATTTTATCTTAAAGCTTTGTTTGGCTGTAAACATTTATTCAGAAAATTGCTTTCTTTTACTCCAGACAAAAAAGAATTTACCATTGGGAAAAGCTTCAACTTTTCCCAATGTTCCTTAATTATTTTAAAACATCCCTACCAATTTTAATTTTTTAAGCATAAAATCACCTAAATATTCATTAAAATAATTTTTATCATAAATTTTTAGAACAGTTTTATTAAATAAATCTTAAAATAGTTGGGATTGGCATCATGCCTTAAAAGATTAATCAGGGAAGGATATGATTAAAAGTCAATTAATGTCCTTCTGTCTCAATATGTCCCCAGCCAATAATGTGTCATATTTTAACATCTTCATAATTTATAATAGGATTATAAATCATCCATTGTAAACTTTGGCACTTTTATTTAATAATTAATTTTTTTTAAATTTAGAAATCTTTACTAGAAAAAGAATCTTTATACATTCAATTATATCACAGAAATAAGTTGTAATATTTAGAAATATTCAATCATTGCTTGTTTTTGTATTAAATCCTAGTAATTTGTAATATTCATAAAACTGATAAATAAATTACGCTAATAGAAAAAGTAAGACAAATCTTATCATCATGGTTATCTGAAAGGGTGGGAAAACACAAAATAAAGTAGTTTGCATTTGAGTTGTTAAATATGAATGCTGTTTATTTTTCAAAACTACTTCCTTTTTGAATAAAATTTTTTAAATATGGATTATTTTTTGCTTTAATATTATATATCTAAATATTTGAAATAATTGGTTAAACTATAAATGATTCCAGTCACCAAGCCCCAAATATTGGTCTGATTTTGGCAATTTTTATTTCATATGAAAGTTTATGAAACATTTTGTTGCTTCTATTTCACACAAGATAGTTCAACTAAGAATAGTGACTCACTACTGTAATTGGTTAATTTTATATTCAAATGGAAGAAGTTCTTTGAACTGTTATACTAATTAATAAAAAAATCAAATGTTTCTGAAATACTTTTGTATTAGAGAGCAACCATTTGTTTGATTATAACTTCAGTGATATAGCAGTTAAATTGATGAAATAATTGTATTTCAATGGAAACATAACATTTTTCCAAACATGAAATTTGTATTTTATTCTCCTTTCAAATTATATATAATTTCTAATGTGTTATTATACTTACTGACTATTGATCAAAATTGATTTCATTAGAACAAAATATTTTTGACCTTTTTTTCTGTGTATTGCAAATTTTGACGATTATCAATTTTTTAATCTTTTATTGATTGTAACCAAATAAATGAAATAATTTAATTTATATTATTTCTGAAAAGGTTATTTCCTTATCATTTTTTTTTTCATAACTATCAGTGAAGATTTCAAATTAAAAATCTATTACTGTTTGTTTTAAAAAAAGATTAAGTAATTCTAAAATAATATATATATTTTAGATGTACTTAAGGACCAGTTTGGCAATAAATTGATTCTTCTGAAGAAAACTCCGAAACTACACAGATGTAATTTTTGCTCTTATGTTACCTCCCAGAAAACACATTTTCGAAATCATCATTTGACTCATTCTGGGGAAAGGCCATTCCAGTGTGGTATTTGCAGAAAAGGTTTTACACAAAAGGCCCATCTTCGAAGGCATTTCTTAACACATAATAAAGCATCTTTGATATGGTGAAATATTCATGAAATGATGACATTTTATTTTAAAAATTTTAATTGAAATTTGAAATTTTTTTTTACAAAAAATATTTGCAATTTCAGTTTGTCTGTTTGAGAGAGAAAGAGTACAAATTAATTTGATCCTGTTTATTCCCCCTCTTTTGAAAATTCATCAATTGAAGAATAGTCACCATAAACTTTAATGAGCATTTGGTGCACTTTTCTTTAAAATATAGCAGAAAACTACACTTTCAACTAATATTAGTTTATACACAATTTGGCATATTCACCCATTATATAAAACAAGCTTTTTTATAAAACTCAAATCCATATAAACGGAATATTTTTAGTAAATATCTAACCTCTCAAAACATACCAAAATTAGTTATCACTATAAAACATTCTTAAAAGCCAGAACCATCTTTAGAAAACGGATTGAACTGATTTGTACTCTTAATAATTAATATTTGAATTAATTTATTCTTTCTATAACTCTGTTTATATCTAGCACTTGCAGTATTTGTGTAGAATAGTAAATTTTGACATTTTTAATGATTATGTTTCGCTCATAATGTTTTAGATGTTCATTATATTCAGTTTTCAGGTATCTTTTAAATTAAAAGTATCATTTCTTGTTAATATTTTCTGTAACTCTTTTATTAAGTAAATTGACTCATACTGATTTAAAAAATATGAAATAATATAAATAAAATTTATAACATTAATATGTGAACTTTGTTTTTGTTTTTTTTAATATTTAAAAATTTATTTTCATTAGATTTCAAAGGTAAATTGGTAAAATTATTTAATCAAAGAAATTTATTAATTACAGAATTGTAATAAAAAGGGCTTTATATAAATTTTAGGAAATTTATTAAAACAAAATAATTTTTGATGTGAATATTTTTTTCGCCTTATTTGAAGTACAATCTAGGGATTAAAATGTTCTAATTTCCTCAAACTTCTTTCAGTTTCTTAAGGGCAATATTAAACAAAATATCATCCTTAAATTTGTTGTGAAAATCTGTTCTCTCCTGTAAAAACAGGCTCTTGTTGAGTTTCCTTTACTATTTAGAAAATTATTAAGATTTCATAACTGAAACAAAGAAATTAAAAAAATTTATGTTTAATATAACTCAAATATAATCAATACCTTCATGTTATTAAATTGGTTTAAAAAATTGCTCAGGGTTATTAATAAATAATGAATAAATCATTTTATACATTTTTCTTATTTGTTGGCATTATTTTTGTTCTACATGTGTTTTACTTAATCTAGTCACTGCATTAGGTGAACTTTGGAGATTGGTAGCAGATACTACAACACATCAAACTAAGTAAATATCTTTCTGTTGAGTGTCACCCTTTTAACAATATTAAATTGCAGCATGTATTTATTATGTTAAGTGGGTAAATGAATTATTGATGAATAAAATATAATTTAATGAATATTAACAAAATTGATTCCTTTCTTTTTTAAAATCCTTTAAAATAGTGCTTATTTATTTTTTAAAAGAAAAAGACTTTTTTTTACGAAACTTCCCTATATCTGGCTGTATATAAGAGTTATGGCACATAAAATTTTCTGCGTATAATTGTATTTTCTATCCTTGCTGTGATACTGGCTATTACACTAACAGAATTGCCAGTGAATAAAAACCCATGAACATTTATACATATGTTACTGTGAGTGAATGATGTGGGTGTGAGTTTGTGTCACTTCTGACTTCAGATCAGAATGTTGAGTGTTCATATCATATCCAGGTCACCATTGTGAGTGATTGGTTGGATTAGGACCAAACTGGCAACATTAGGGGGTTTGGCGGAGTAACATAGCCACTATACAGAAGTAATTACTCTTGTCTAGAGAAAATTATCATTTTATGAAGCTTTCACCTCATTGCCCACAAGTAAAATTATGCAAAATCGCATGGATTTCAAAAGTTATGACAGATTTATCATCATGCATGATAATATGTTGATACTTTATACTTACTATTATAATGAAATATGATGTCATCCTGAGATTAAATGGAATCTTTGTTTATCAAATCTATCCTGCGATGTTACATATTTAACTCGCCTATTGAATGATAGTATCACAATCCAAGAACTTTTCATCATTTTGAATATAACATTTATCTGACCATTGCAAGGTCCAAATCTTAACTCTGTATGGAATTTTTGGGACTTGCTGGAAATATATACCTGGCATCTCTTACCTGTGGTTTAAAGTATTGAGGTGCTAGATCTTTGTTTGTCCAGTAGAGTAAATAAAGTCCAGTATTCTCTGGATTTAATTGCAGTATATTCTATTATTAAACTAGCCGCCTTTGGCGACCAGTCGGTTCGCCAGTATTAATGCTCGCTAAAATTTTCATATAATATTTTATGTAGCTGTGTCTCACGATAGGTTTTTCACCAAAATATTTTTAAACCAAACAAATTTTGATAATCATATAATTCATTTATAGTATTATTTTCTTCAGATGTTTTGTTTATTGCACTACTCATCTTTCTGTTTCTATCCGAGCAATGATTGTCCCGGAATTGATATTTTACTTAAATGGTGGAGGGAAAAATCTAAAATTCTACGCTTTTATAGAATAAGGAGATTCTAATTTTCATAAATGTAAACACACTAAACAAATAAAGACACAATTGGTTTTCAAGAGATGCGAAAGTTTAAAAACAACTTGTAAAATGCCGCGCACAGAGGAAATAATGGTGACACACACACACCTTTCTTTTGTTTATTTTTCTATTTTTTTCTTCACTTCTTTTCTTTCTACAAACCCTTTTTGCCCTCTGTTATTCTTTTTTTTCTTTATTTATTACTTTATTTTGAGCAGACATAGATTAAATATCCATACAGACTAATAATAAAAGCAACTATTTTCTTTCTTTTTTTAAACATCCAGTTATCTATGAATGAAAACCAACTGACTTCGCGCATTTCTTTCTCAACAAATCATAATTTATTACTTCCTGCTATCTAACTCAGTTGGTGTGGGGGAAGGAAATGCAGATTTTTGGCGGGAAAGTAAGAAAAGTGTCGTTTTAACTATTTTCCTCTCAGTTTTTTCATTTTCTCTCTCCATAAGAACCATCCTCGTGTCTTAAGGAAAATATTTTTAAAAAATTAGCCGAATCGGTCGAGCCGTTCTCCAGTTTTGCGCTTAGCAACGCATTTCGAATTCCATTTTTATTAATATAGATTAAACTCTATCAGCATTTGTCTTATAATTAAAGCAAACGGAGTCCAATAAAATATTGGCCCAGAAACTCTGATGGTTTGAAACGATTTAAATTTTACAATCAATTATCTTTCTTATATAGAAAAAATTTTTATGTTCATATGTATATGTCTGTATCAATTCTAGTATTTATTCTTAGTTCTCTTTATTTATATTTCAGCTACATATTATATAAATAAAATGCCTTTCACAGGATCTGCTGTTACACAGAGGATACAGCATGCTTGCACCTTTTGCTCTTATATCACATTTTAAACGAGGAGATTGAAGAACCACTTGCTGAAACACACTGGAGAAAAACCATTTCTGTGTAAAATTTGTGGAAAGCATTTCAAACGGAAGCAGTATTTAAGGAACCCTGTTATTTTGTCTTGCTCTCACACCTCATTATACTTTAATAATTGTATTAATAATTTTTTCACCATTTTTAATTATATTGTTGTCACTACTCAATTAATTTTCAACTTTGAATGGAAGCTACTTCTCGAAGCCTTGCTAGAGGTTTTTATTAAATCAATATTATGATAAAAGGTATCAAAGCATGTTGGTGTTCAGTAGATAAAAATGCAGTTCATTTTAACAAAAATTGTCTTCTACAATGAAAACCCTATCCAAGTAATGTAAATGCTCTGATGAGGAAATTTGAAATTATTGTTACAAAATTAATTAATTTTGCAAAAAAATTTCAATCAAACAATAATGTAAATTTATTTCGGCTAGATTATACAATTGCTTTATCTCTGAAAGTTTGCAGTTTGAAAGCAATAAATTCCTGTCATTCTTTTTTCCTATAAAAAAATAGTTTGTGGTAATATGCATAAATGTTAACTTAAAATTATTCTGTACATACTGAAATCACTGATTGTGTTTCATTTTAAAAATTCAGAAATTATGAATTTATTATCTTCAGTTTCGATGAACAAACTACACTTGTAGATTTTATCAAAAAACAATAATAATTGATAATTTTCATCTAGTAATTATATTATAATATGTTACAATTGACCTGACTCACCTTGTTATTCATCATTAATATTATTATAATGGAATCTTTTTTATGCAGCTGATCAATAATGATGGTTGTTGTATTTTAAGAAAATTGTACATTCTATCAGAAATTTTTCTTTATTATATTTTCATAGGAATTCTTTTTTAACTTGCTATAAGCTTTTATTTATCTTGACTTGTTTCATATTTAAAAAGATGTAATGTTGTTGGTTTTTCGTTTTCTGATATGTTAAAGTTTTAAAATTTCATATGCTTTTGATGACAATAGATCATTTTTATATATTCTAAATTTCATTAATCAACTGATTTTAATTAAATATCGAAGGTATAAGGAATTGCCATCTGAATGCATAAGTGTAAAAAATTTAACTCAAGAATGCTGAATATTTATAGTCATAATAATAAATACGAAATAATTAAAATGTGAAATTTCTGCTTTACAGAAAATAAAGGAAAGCATATTTAAGAAAATAATATTCTGATTTTGCTTATTTTAAAGTCATTTTCTGAAAAGAACATTGTTTTCTTGAAAAATTGATTTAAAGTTAACATTTCCCAACAGATGCATGAAATTTTAATCTTATATTCCCTGTGTATAGAAGATGTTTTACTGAAAGTCATGGAAAGTTGAAATAAAATGAGCTCAATAAATATATTAAATTTATATGTCTAATAATAAAGAGAAATTTGGTTTCACTTGCACTGTGTTTCAGATAATGCTGTGGATTTTTAAACAAGCTTTTGTTTTCATAATTTTTTTTTCATTTTAATTTGTTATATAGTATTTAATTAAAGCAGCTAATATATCATTGTGCTGATTGGATATTTAAAAAAAGAATTGTTGTTAAAGAAATGCACAGTAATTTGCATCCTTTTTAAAGTAAATTCCTTAATTTCTTTTGATAAAGTAATAGTTTTTCCAATTTAATGAAGTGTTTAATGTTTGTAACTATCATTGCAAAATAGAAGTGAAGTAAGTATCAAAAATCGGTAATCTTTTCAACCAGCTCAATCTTAATGAAAAGATCCAGTGGAATTTTTCAAATATGCATAGTAAAAGCTAAAGTATTTTTATCATAGAAATCTTTCGTAATAAGGTAATGATTTTAAATTTATTTAGGGAGTGATAACATAGTAGGGAATAGACAGAAAAGTCATTACTGTGGCATTTTAAAGTTAGATAGCTTCTTATAAGAGTATTACACTTCCTTTAAAACCAGGCGTGTAGGATATAATATTAAAAAAATAATCTATCAGAAAGGAAAAAGGTGTAGTGTCAGAATTATCTTTTTTCAGATAATGTAATAATGTTTTGGAGCTGCAACCATTGTCAAATAATGTAATAGAAAAAAAATTAAACAGCATTGAGAAATTATAGTTGAGTTGTGTGAGAACTTTAAGAAATCCTATTCATTTTCTGAAAGTAAAATCACCATTGATAAAATCTTTTTTGCCTTTCTACAGTATATGATTATCAGTACCATAAGAAAAAAGTGAAAAATTATAGATGGATTACCAAGGAAATTTCATATGATTAGGTTTCATGAGCTTTCAAGTACAAGTTTAAAAATCATGTGAATCAAAATGTTATCGCGAACATAGAAGGAAACCCATTTAAAGACAGCAAATTAATTTCCAATGCATCTTCAAAAGAATTGGTACATTGGGATTACTTCAATGGATTCAGACAAGTTGAAGCAGGCATTGTATATCACCTAAGCAAAAGGGATCATTCAATACATGACATCATTAGAAGAAGTAATGTTTATATCCTTTTCAACTTCTGTAAAAAGTAGCAGGTATGGGGATTAAACTAAATGCACTGCAAAAAAAAAATGTGTATAGTTTCTCAAAATTTGGACAACAAATATCGTAACCTTTTTTTGTGTATGAAAATCAATTTTCTAATATCTAAAAATGGAAGGTTGACAATGCTTGTTGAAAACAATGAAAAGTGCCAACTGTTTAATGAATGACTTAGAAGAAAAGAAAGAGTCAGGAGTCAAAACTTACTATACTGGATAGCAAAATTATAAATTTTTAAAAAAGAAAAATATTTATGGACAACTATTATAATAATTTCTTTAAATCATGCCTTCACAGTTTATTACAGAATGTGATGAGAAGTGATTGAAAAGTGCCTTTATCTGTGCGGTTTGATTAGTGGATTGAGAGCAGCCAGAAATGAAATCCATTTGTCATCTACAAGTGCCCCTTCTATGGTTTCTTATAAGGAAAGGCGATTGAACCAGCCACTCTACTTCTTGGTGGCAAAGCTTTTACAGGAACATCAAGATGAAATGCAATTCTGTACATACTAAAGGCAAACACAGAAAAAATGTATCGGGAATTTCATTTGCATGACATGAATCGGATAACCACCTTTTCCTTGA
Source organism: Argiope argentata (assembly GCA_026289955.1). Lineage (NCBI taxonomy): Eukaryota > Metazoa > Arthropoda > Arachnida > Araneae > Araneidae > Argiope > Argiope argentata. Next base: position 1,473,849 of record JAOUZG010026747.1, read on the forward strand.
CATTGAAGTCAACCATGAAGTTAAAATTAGCTGTGACCTTACCAGCATTCGGATAGTAAATTCAAATGCCATAGTTTTAGCAATATATATTCTTTAAATGCAAAACAATTCAGAACTTTGGATCATTGCTGGATTTATATTTGAAAGGAGTCCTAAGCTGTTTGAGATATGGGATCTTTATAAATCCATTTAAATAGTGCTTTCATCATGTTCGCTATTTGTGCAAAAAAAAAAAAAAAAAAAAAAAAAAAAACTACTCAAACCTTGGGTGCTGTATTGGAAATGAAAATTATGATGACTACTTTCCTTGCTAACTTGTGAAGAAAATGGTGTATTATGACTATAATACACTAGTGTGCAAACTTAAAACAACAGATGTGTGGGTTCAATTTTTTTCCCTAACTCCACGAGAAATCATCTGAGAAACATGAAATTCAGAAATGAAAGGCAGCATTTTGTACTTAAAGGATGACGAGAGCATAGTTGCTCAAAAGTGAATACAATGCATACTATAATGAAATAAAACTAAAAAAAGGGATTTGTTGAATTCATAGAATTGTTACACATGATTGTCTATCCAGGAGGAAGAACAACAAGCAGATGTTTCTTAGTATGGGATATGCCGTCCCCTTACTGCAATGGCTGCTTCTTACCGTCTCCCCATACTCAGCACTACATTTTCCAACAGTTTTTAAGGCAAGAGTGACCATTCCTGAATCAGTTGCTGGGTGTTCCACGGAGGATGTAATCGTGCCGCAAGGCGTCTTCCCAAAGCATCCCACACATGCTCTATGGGTTTTAAATCATTGGAGCACGCTGGCTAATCCATTCGAGTGATAACTTCACTTTCCAGTAGCTGCTGAACAGCAGGGATCCGATGTGACCGTTCATTATCATTCTTAAAAGAGAAATCTGCTCCAATGGCACCTCGGAATCGACGCACATGGGGGAGGATCACCTCCTTACAATAGCGATCTCCGGTTGCAGAAACTCCGTCGAAAACTTGGAGCCCAGTTCTTCCATTTAGCATAATGCCACCCCTGACGACAACTCCATTACCACCGTAATGGTCTCTTTCCGTGATGTTACTGGCATGAAACCGTGTTTCGATCTATTTCCAAATCAATTGGCTTCGAGAATCGCTTGCTAAGGGATACAGCGTTCAGGCGTAGTCTTCGAGATATATCTATCGACGGCACGGTTCAGGTTGGCGGGCAAATAGGCCCCCTTCGTGAAGGCGTCTGTACACAGTAAACCGCGACACTTGTCGCCCCTTTTCTGTACACAATTGCTGAAAAATAGCGCTTGCTGACTGGTTTCGGGCTCTTTTCGCCTGCAGGACGATATATCGGTCATCCACTGCAGTTGTTTTCCAGGTGCGTCCATCACCAACCTTTTTAACAGCTGCACCTGTGGTTTGGAAGGCTTTCCAAGCGCGCAAACGACACTTATGTTGATTTCGAACTCTTCAGCCACACTACGCCCCTCCTCCAACTTTCCGATCATTCTTCCAAGCGTGAAATCGTCCAAGTGATTTATTCTAGCCATATTTCACGAAAGAACTCGCTAGCATTGGCAGCGAATGTGTTTAATTGCGTATCTGTCCTTCCTTTTATTGTAGTCTTGAGCTGCGCGCGTCAACCGCACGCGTTTTGCGTACGCTCACGTCACCTGTGACGTTTCGTTCCTGATATTTGCATGCGCCTGACCTTTCACCTGATGACGTGTTCATGGTACTGATCGCAAGAACTCCTTTTCTGCAATTTCATGGCTATCTGCTTAAAATTTACATTGTTGCTTAAGTTTTGCACACCAGTGTATATCGTATTATTTAAAATCCAAAGGCCTTAAAAATTGTACTAAGGATAAGATTATTATTTAAGAATGATGTATTATGGTAATCTTAAATGAATAATCAAGTTTTTGTGTGTTTTGCTTTGGCAAAAATTTATCTGTAGGACTAAAAATATTTAAAATTGTTGCTTTTCAATTGTTACTTTTTGTGTAATGTGTTCGGAATTTTGTTCTCTTAAATTTACAGAAAATGCATTTTAAATATTACATGAAATTTTTTTTAAATGAATTTGGTGATATTTATGTTATGGAAATTTATTTGTAACTTGTTAATACAAGTCCATTCTTGTCAAATATAAAATCATGGTAGAAAGTAGTTTACATAATAATTGTCCATATCTCCTGCCACATTTAACAATTTTTTAACTTTTTAGCGATAAAATTGACATTGACTGCCCCATATAATAAAGAAAACTATTAAATAACTCATATAAACATAAAAGAAATACGATGATATATTTAATATTATTTGGATAAAATTTCAGTTTTTAATCTGCTATTTTGGCAACTTAATGGCAGATAATTAGGGCCTCTAATAATTGCCTATTTTTAACTGAGAATATACCATTGACCCGATACTGTTAAAAATCCATTTTCTGCCAGAACTGTGAAATTTTTTTTAAATTTATCACTAACACTAAAGGTTAAAATTCTAGATACAATTTTTCTGTTTGTCTTCAGTATGTGAAGAATTGTATTTTTGCTTGATGTTCTAGTAAAAAGCTTCTTTTAAATAAATCAATTTCAATTACCTTCATAATGAGAGAATGATTAGAAAAGGTATGGAAAATAAACATTAAGAAATATGAATTAAATCCTTTTTTTTAACTGTAATAATTCTAATGTAGAGAATCTGTTTAAAACTTCCTTTTCAATTTTGTTATTATTTTAATAAATTCATTTTGTTCAACATTTAGAATTCCTTTACAATGCGAATTTTTCACAGTGTCTGCTTCAAACTAAAACTGTTTAAATATGTATCCCAAATGTTTGAAAACAACAAACAAAAAATGAACTTTTATATTTTCGAAATACATATTTAATTTACTTACTTTAATAGAAATCTCATTTTCACTGTTCAAAACTTCAGTTCAGTAATACAATGAATTAAATTCTAGTAAATAAATGGTCAATAAAATCAGTGTTCCAATTAAATATGTATGATGTTTGTCTCAATGTTAGATGATAATAAAAATGTAATTCAAACTGGACTTTTTACTGTTGCTTTGGAATTTTAATTTCTAGTGTTATATTTATTCGTATTAGAATGTGTTCAAAAATGTACCTGTTAATAATCGTGCTCTGGCACTTGCATTTTTACTGGAAGTCAAAGTTTTAAGTTAATCTTATGTGCCATCTGCCATTTAGTTCATTTATTTTAATCAAAATTTTAAATTCAGAATTGATTTATATTTTCGTACATATCAAGTAAAAATCAATGTAATCCTTATCCTTACACCACAGTTGTCGTTTTTTATCAAAATTAGGATGAACTGCATTGCAAGGAAACCTTCCATGATACATCAAAAATTAAGATAACTGAAGTTTTGAATCAGCGAGTAGCCCGTTTTGAATCCGATTCTCTTCCCTGTGCAAATCATGCAATCGAAGATAACTGCTGTTGAGAAATAAAACATTGTGCAGTGCGGAAGTAGCAATAGAAAATTCTATTAATTTTTGAATTGACTGATTTTGTGAATTTCTTATTAGTTTTTTTTTTCCAGAATACTGTCATAATTCCAGAATCAGTGGCCAGCATTTGCGTTGTAAGAAGCCAAAGAAGGTTCACCCATGCCCCTTTTGCGCCTACACCTCGATAAACACCAGCCACCTCCGAGATCACGTGCTGCGGCACACGGGCCAGAAACCCCACCAATGCCACATGTGCAGTAAGTTTTCTAGGACGAAGTCGGACCTCAAAAGGCATCTTTTAACGCACTGGAAACACATAGGGGGTGCGAATCCTCTATAGAGACCGCAACATATATAGGGTGGTCCAGATGGAAAAAAGAATAGAATGACATCTGAAAAATATTTAAAGTACAGCTCGTATGTAACATTACAGTAGTATAGATTTCTGGCAGCCTTTGAAACAGATTTTGAACATTTTCTTTCCGTGTTGACTATTTGACCGACTCTGCGGTAGAAAGGTGGTTGCTGATAGACCCAGTTTCCAGCCATGGTCTGCGCTTCATTACCCCTGGCGACCTGTAGGTCATTTTTTTTAAGAGACCTAAGGTATCGGAGTCACCTAAGTGGACATTGGAACTTTACAGATGATGTCTGAGGAATTCCCATCTAGATTCCATGTCTATATCTTGAGTATCATAACCTCTACCAAGAGCCTGCCTTCTGGAACCTCTACCAAGATTCGCTTCTGATATTTCAAAAATATGTTGAATATGACCATCCCAGCAATCGAAGAATAGAAGTCTTCGAAGGAAGATGTCTCTTCCTGGATGTCGGAGGTCGAGAGACTGCTGCTGCGTGCAGTGTTGTCAAATATGTATGCACACAAGATGACGAAACTGCAAAGGTCTCCTTTTGATATTGGGTCATCTTATAACTGTACAAACTTTTCTTTTGAAAGAGAATGCTGCAAATGAGCAAACACTTGTAAATTACATCTTGATTTGTTGCTGTAGTTAGTCTTGTTACAGACATGTCTTTTAAATTTCCATCTTAAGGCATAAGACTGTATTGTAATAACTCTTAGATTTTCCCCCAAATAGTGCTTTAAATATATATTTATTATACATTTTTTCCCCTTGATGTTGACTTTTCATATGATCGGAGAGCATGTTTTTGTTTTTAAATAGTTTAATTTCTTTCATAATTTTAGGTAACTGTTCTGTTTTATGTTGTCAAATATTTTTTAACTTGTATCTTGATTTTATTTTTAAATGTCCCATGTAAAAATATTTTTGCTATGAAATGCTGTTTTATCTTCTGTTTCTTACAGTAAAACTTTTAAAAAAATTAATTTTTTATAATGGCGCTTTTCCCGCACTCTTTACATTCCTTGTTAAGTATTGGAAATAATTTAAATCAAAACAAATAAGTTGTTAAATTTTTTAATTTCTTTAAGAAATGCATTTTTGTTCTTATTCTTATCTGCATATACCCACAGTTTTAAGAGCTTTAGTTATTTTGATCGTAAATTGCTAAAGAATTTTTCCTTATTTTATTAGTTCTTCCGAAAATAAATCTCCTTTAACCCTTTGACTTCAATTTCTTTTAAAGTCTTTTTCTCTTTATTTTCCACTCGAATGAAGAGAATGGGTTTTGAATAATACAAATTTACTGTTCTTCCCCCTTGTCAAATTGGTTATTTTACCTGGAAGGAAAGATATAATAGTCAAATAATTCCTAAAAGTGACTGTTACTAAAAGCTATTTAAACTGATTTAAAAAAAGTTAGTGAGATGACAAAAGGTTATTGTGTGTGTGTGTTCATATAATTTATATTTCAGATTTAAATGCAATTTTCAACAAAATGTAAATCATGAATTTACAAATTATGAGAGTAAAATTATTTGTTACTGTTAATGTCCTCTTTGAAGTGACACTTTAATTTTGTGTCTATCAAAGAATTAACATACCAGTGTTAGATTACATTTTGTTGCATTCCTTGTTTTCTTACACAACTCATCCGTTTTAAGTTCATGTACAATAAGTACAGTGAAATCTAATTTAAAAAGTATAGTAAATTTTTTTTGTTCTAAATCTTCCATGTAGAGAAAAATATTTGTTAAGTGAAGTAAAAAAAATAATTCCAGAGGATGAATGTTAAAATAGGGCAATGTTGCAGTTCTGGGTTTTAAAAAAAAATGTTAAGTTTGTAATACTACAATTTCTTGTTTTTAATGCTTTTTTCTTTACAAGAAAGTTGTCTAAAACATTTATTTTTGTCTACACTTCAAAATTTGGCGAAAATACGACGGCACTATTGTTTAGTAAATTTACATCATGCATAGCTACTGCTTTATTAGGGTGATGCTTCTCAACAAACACAGTTCCCATGATTCTTTACAACAGATTCTCGTGCTTTATTTAAGCCCTCAAGTACTTTGATCTCCTTTAACTCTTAACATCTTCGTTCCTATGGGATAACAGCCTTTGTCGCTATATCCCTCAATGTTTGTATTTAAGTACATTCAAGATTCTCATGCTTTTCAAAATCATGTATCTCCATAATTTTCATATATCTGCTAATTTCATTAGAAAATTTTTGCACTACTGGAATTTTTATATCGTCCTCTGTCACCATCATAGCCTCTTACTGTGACAGCCCATAACGCGATTTTGGTCACTCATTGAATACTTCTCGCACACAGGGAGGCTAAATCAGGACGCTTACCAAAGTCTCACTTTTTTTTTTATCCTTTTCTTTTTTAGGTGTAATTAACTATAGAAGGCGATCCAAAAAGATTGAAACGCGGTTTAATTCTTTACCAATTAGAGAACAATGTGAATACAAAGTAGCTCAAAATAAGACCATGTTAATATTTTTTTAAAAATCCTGTTTGTTTGAAAGGTTTCAAATGTTTATGCAACAATGTTATTACAAAAAGAATCATATTCATATCTTTAAAATTGAGTAAGTTATACTTAATTGAAGCTTCGATGCGCTGAATACTAAACATATACTAATAAATAAATAAAATTTCTTACATTTTAGAAAAATATTAAATTTATAATAGGCATAATAAAATGTTTAGGTCATATTCGCAGCACCGTCACGTACTTTTTTTCCCTTCAGACTGCCATGTTTATTTGTAAAAATTAAAATACAAAATAAATACATGCAAGTAATTTATTGTCAAACTAAATTTTACCCATGACTCCTTACGCATTGAAAAGCACACGGCTAACCTAAAAACCGTTTATTTACAGTGTGTATCTAAAAGAAAAAAAAGCAACTAATTTATTTCTTTAAAATTAAACTAAGTCTATTTTAGTTATCTATAGAGATTGAGATAACTACATCAGTATTTTACACATAATTTTTAAACTTTTAATTAAAATTAAAACACAGTTTTCGACGAGTACAACATGAGGGAATTTTCTACGCCATTTGGGGCAATGCAAATGCGTGAATTTTCTACGGCAGTTAGGGTAGCCTCGATACAGATTAGAAATTTTTCATTTTCTTCGTTCTGTTTTACTTTAATTCAAAGGCACTTCAGAATGAATTAGAACAATCCATTGTTTAACAATGTTTGGTTTTAAATGCATCAAAAACTAAGGAAATAAACAGAATCGTTTGAAATAATCGGTCGAAAACATGTGAAGCCTAATCTCATTAGCGTGGGGAAAAAACAAGTCTTACTCATTCGGCGATGGGGGAATGCAGATTTTTAGCGGGAAAGTAAACAAAGTATCGTTTGTACTACTTTCCTCGCAATTTTTCCGTTCTTTCTTTCTATAAGACACTTGCTCCTGTCTTATCGAAAATATTTATTAAAAATTAGTGGAGCCGTTTTCGAGTTTTGCCCTTAGCAACCCATTTGGTGATTCATTTTTATTTATATAGACTTATCCTTAATTTTCAAAACGATAATCCAACAAATTACTTCACAGACAATTTATTTCCTTTCATTGAACTGTAATTTAACCATTACAAATATTTATCTTAAAATATTTTCGAATTGCATTGTGAAATACCGACCATTTTCTTTATCACAAGATCTTTCTAAAATACATTTTATAAAACGCCTGTTGGTATGCATGATTTTTTAGTTATACCCACCAAATGCGAGACCGCACGAAATGAGCCTCGTGCATTCCTCTGCTCGCATAGGCAGACCTCTTGTTTATCTTCCCCTTTTTTATTATTTTGATTTTTTAACAATCCTATACATATACCACTTACTTTTCATTTCAGCTTTTTTCAGGAAGAATCGGAAGGTGGTCTGTGGCAAAGCCAGGACGCAGCACGAATGCACGCTCTGCTCCTGCGCAACCTTCAACATCGGCCACCTGCGGCAGCACTTCCCGACGCACACCGGCGAGAAGCCCGTGTTTCGTCTGCAAGAAACGCTTCTCACAGAAATCGAATCTTCAAATGCACTTTGCCACCCATGCCAAAGTTCAATAATTAATTGTGAAAAGTTCGTTAAATCTATTTATAGCTAGCTTAAAATTAACGAATATGAGCATTTTTGGCAAACTATGGAATGTTTTTTCAGTATGGTTTGAAGTGCATGCGTTTCACATTACTAAATGCATATATAATGATGTTCCTTTGATTTTTAATTATTTTTGATACATCGACATTGTAATTGCCGAAATATTAAAGAAACTAGAATTATATATATAAAAAAAAGATCAAAGCCAATTCCTAGTTAGATTAACAAAGAAAATTTTTATTTTTGTTGTTTTTATTAAATAACTAACCGCCTTTGGCGATCAGTCGGTTCGCCAGTTTTAATGACAACTAAAGGGTTCAATCATTTTCTTTATATATAACTTGGCCTCATAATAAATTTTTTAGCAAAATATTTTTAAGCATTAAATTTCGATAGTCATACAATTCACTTATACTATTATGTAGGCCTTAAGCTGTCCTGAACTTTGAACTCTGCATCTCTCTCTGATTTCCTATCGGTTGCCGTAAAATTCAGTTTTAAATTAATGTGAAAAAGATGAAACTTCAATTAATATAAAGACCTCTTTACTCAATCTGAGCATGTCTTTAAATAAAACTAAGAACTGAAAGCAGAGTAGTCCGACATTGAAGTTCTATGTTCACTACAGAAATTAAAACATTAAAATTTAGTATAATTTATAATTTCTCAAGGAATTATTCAGTAAACATTTCACAGATTAAATGAAATATTCAGCTTTTTATTTTATTTTTAGATGTATATAAATGTTCTCAATAATAATTTTTTTTGTTTATAAATATATTTCAAAAAATTATGGTTTAAATTTCTTTGGTCTTATAGATTCATATTCTGTAAAATATTTTTTAATATTTTAACTTCTAAATAAATAAATAAACATTTCTATCTTGTGCGATCAAACCTGGCTGATTTATTCAATTCTGAATATTGCAAGTTTAGAACAATCATCATTTTCATAATCTAGGCAAACTATTCTAGAGGAATTTCTAGGAATTCTAGAGAAGCCCCTGAATGGCTTCTTTGAGATCTTAATGAAGTAATCTAAAATCGTCAGTTTTTATCGAATAGTTATATTGAAATTTTCAAATATCGATCAGCTCCGGCGAATGATTTAGTTGATTAGAGTGCAACTTTTTGTATTTTAAGGACTTATTGTCTTTAGAATATTTTGTGAAATATGATTCATAGGCAGATGATATATGTAAAAATGTAGAAGTCGTAATTCTTCAGCATTTTTTCCATCAATCTTCTAATTATATATTTCACTTGGACCATTTGTTAAGAGATGTATGTCACCCTGAAAAAAATGAATTTAGGTGTTGGGCTCCTATTACAGAAAATGCCACGTAGATGTTTAGCTATATTTACCTTAAATAAAACTGTTTACTTAAATTAGCAATATATGTATTATAAAATATCATAGAAAACATTTCATTGCATTTATTTCCCAAAAATATCATGTTTCATATTTGTTTCATTTTATGCAGACACCTGCTGAAAATGACATTTTTATATGTTTAATTTGAAATGACATTTGATTTATTTTTTCTCGTGTGAGAACATATTGTTTTGGTTGGAAAGTTTTGATGTATCCGAAATATAAGGGTAAAAAATATTTTTATATGCGTTTACAAATTTTGTATTGTTAATTATTCAAATAACTGACCTGCTTTGACCAGTATAGCTTTAATACTACGTATGCATCCCTGAAAGAAAATGCGTTTTTTTTCTCATTATTTATTAAAATGCGGTGGTAAATTATAATCACGAAGGCGAATCCTTTTGATTTGCACATTATATCTTCTTCACTTAAGTAAAAATAACAATTCAAAAAAAAAAAAAAAACACTTGAGTGCAAAAAAAAAAAGAAAAAAAAACTTCTACTTATTATCAATTGCTTTTCATTGTTTCTTTGAAATGACGTCATCTTCACATTCATTTAAAATTTCTTACTTTTAAATAATTAATCTCGCTCTCAGAAGATTATCGTTTGGGGCTTTTCTAACAATTCTTTTTCAGTTTTAACAGTCCCAATTTTGTAATATATTTTTATTTATTTTAATTCTTTTATTAATTGAATTAATAAATTCGATATTGCAAACGATCAAGAAAAATTTTCTCTTGCAAAATATCACGTTTCCTATTTATTTCATTTCATGTAATCACGTGATGAAAATTATATTTTTCTGTTTTATTTTTTGGTAGCATTTATTAATCAGAACTTCCGAAAATGTAATGGGAACGTTTTATTGAAAGCTGATTATTATTTTTTTATATCCTTGTGAATATAAAATTTTATTTTTATTTTATGCGAAATAAATTGTTCAAAAATACGATTAAATGAAATGTTTAAAAATTCATTAAAAATAGAATTTTAATTTACCGGTCAAAACATCAGTATCATTGAAAAGCTAATTTTTTGAGCTTTAACAGGATGCAACAATCAATTTGGCGCTGTAATATTTTCCGAAGTTATAGCGAAAAAACGTTAAAATTTCGCTTATTTTTTAATTAATTAAAATTTTAATTAAATATTCAAAAAAGGGCTCCGAGGTGCACTTTCCCGGCATCCAAGGTATACATGTACCAAATTTGGTAGCTGTAGTTCGAACGGTCTGGCCTGTACATCGCCAACAGACACACACACTTGTGCTTTATTATATGTAAAGATAAAGAATGAAATTAATATAAATAATAGATCGGAAAATGATTGATTTTCGCAAGAAATGAAGTCTCATTTTTCATTTTAAAGAAAAAAATACGGAAATCCTCGCAATTTATCGATTGAGCTACTACCTGTCGATTTCAATTTTCATTACAAACTGCTAAAATTCTATTAAAGTACTAAAAATTAATTTAATTTAATTAAAGGATTAATATCTGAAAGGATCTGTCTGAAAAAACTGCATTAACATCAAGTGTCCTCCGCTACAAGTGTTAAAAAAATTGTATTTGAACTTGAGTGGATGAAAAAAACGTATTTTATTGACGATTGAACAAGCTGCATATGAGGAGAGTTGAATTAATATAAGAAATTGAATGAGGAAAAGAAACGAAATGGTCGCGCAATTAATCTTCAACTCCTGTTTCATTACAATTATTCAAGACAAAGCAGGTTAGAAGGCTTTTCGTTTTGTTGCAATCACATCTTTCATTATACCTTCAAAAAAGTTATGCTCGGTGTCTTAAAATTGTTAAACTAAATAAAGATTTGAAAAATGATTTGTATGCATTTTTCAGAGCTAAAATTCATTGAACTATGTAAAACACGTTAAGGTGAATACGAACTTAATTAAAAGCAAAACAAAATTTTATTAGTGAAAAAGTCATGAATTAAAAAGTAATCATCTTACTTGAAGAATCATTTTCATTACTATTGCGAGAACAGTCTCGGACAATTTAAATCGTTGCCCATAATTTAACTTTGATCATAAAAATATAAATTGACTTCTATACTTAAAAAAAAATGTATGGATTCATCTTTTAGGTACATTGCTTCTTGTATTTGAGACAATTTTTAACAAAAATGTAACATAATTTTCTCTTCTCACTTTTTTTTTAAATTCAAAAATGGCACGTTTCGATGGGAAAGATTCATAAATACATCGTGACTAGTTTCATTTTCTCTTATATCCTATAAATTTTTGTTTTTGATTCTTAGGATACCTGTATTTCTAATACACAGCCTTCTTCACTTTCAATTTAGTACAACTCAGTCATTAATAAAGGTATAGAAACATAAACCTGTATCTTTTAAAAATGGTGCAAAGGGGGAGATTTCAAACTGACCATTTTATCGAGAGAGTCAAGCATATTTCTGATTCCATCTGTCATTTTATTAACATTAACTTATTCCTTACCTTATTTCCAAAATTTTTGCTGAATCACATTATCTTTAATAGATAAAAAGTTCTACCTGAAAAACTATATGTATTCCAAAAAAAAAAAAAAATGTTTTTTTGAATGCTACTCTTTTTTTTTTTTTTCCTTCTTCATTATAACATTTTAAAAAAGAGTTTTTGATTGTGAATATATATACAGAAAATGAATTTTAATTTTTAAAAATTACTTATAAAATTGACTAAACAGATTTATTAATCCTATACTGAAGCTATATTACTTAAAACTTTTGTGATTTTTTTATTATTATTTAGGGACCAAACAAGTGAAAATATTGTTTTACAGACTTAAAAGATATATTATTGCATTCTTAAACAATTACAATGCTTAGTATTTGTTATGACCTACTTTAGGCTGATGTTTCTAAAATATATCTACAAAGTGGAATAACTAAATAACATTCATAAAATTTTCAAAGAACCCTCAAATTTCCTGTTAATTTATTAGAAAATTTTTATTTGCAATTTATTTTGTTAATTCAAAACTAGAAACTTTTTTTAATGAATTTTTTTTTGTTGGTTAAATACAATCGTAGCTTATGCCCTTTGGGACATAAGTGAATAAGTTTTTTTTATAGTTCTTACTTTATGCATCTATTTTAGCACTTAACATGTGAATTTTGAAGTTTATAGTATTGTGGTGGAAGGATCACACTGCTTGTTAAAATCTATTTTTGTACTAACATTAATTTAGTTACCTATAATTGCTCTTTCAGCTCGATTTTAGGAATTATTTATTGACACACTAATGTAGATCTTACCATCATTTCCTCTCATATTAATTTTTCTTAATTTAAATTGCATAACTGAATTTTGATCCATTTTTTCGCATTAATCAAACTTTACTGTCAATCGAATTTGATCTGTTTTTCAATAATAATGACAGTATGTTTGATACTTGAAAGATTTCTAGTAAAAATCTACAAGCACAACTTTAATTGTTTTTACTAATACTGTAATGATACTTGAGCAACCTGCTTGCTAGCAAAAACTATTTTTTTTAGCGAACAGTGAGTGACAACAATTACATTGTGAACTGGTCATTCTTTGACTTCAACATTAGATAATTAGTTCGAACACTATCTTTAAATGTCTGATTATTTAAATTAGAAATAATCGCAAGTAATTTTTATTACTCTGATGCATCATATTTCATTCTTGAATAAACTGCTTGAAATGTCTGTAGTATTTTCATGATTAAAAGCAAAATAGTATAATTTAAACCTTCTCTCTGTTCCAGCCATTCTGATCTCTGGTGGTGGAAATCTGATATTGCACAGAAAAGAGCACAAATGTTCATTTTGTCCATACACGACTTGGCATAAGGGAAACATGAAATGCCATGTATTGAGACATACTGGTGAAAAACCGTATGCATGTGATGTCTGTCCAAAAAGATTTGCATCAAAATCTGATCTCAATAGGCATACATTGATACATATGAGAGAGAAATAATAACGACTATTTTTTGCAGTTATTCCCATGGATTTCTTATTAATGTGATGTTAAAATGTTGTTGTTTCAAAATTGTACCATTTTTCTTTTATAGTCACAAGTGAATAATTTTTCAGGGCCATTATCTGTTTACTTTCACTTCTATACTGTTTCAGCAATTAATGAAAGTATTAGTTGAGAAGTATTGTGAATTATGTTTGTATTCAAAATACTGTATACCATGGTTTATGAATATTACTTACTTATTTTAAAATTGTTAAATGTATAAAATGAATCATTTCCATTTTGTCTTACTGTACTTGTTTTCCTTAATATTAATTTCTGGTCAAATCGTACCCGTATTGCAGTGCCAAGATCCGTTATATATCAATGTCCAGTTCTAAACATGGTGTGTAATGAGAAACTGCTGCAAAAATTAAACACCTTAAAAAAAAGCATCTATGAACAGGTACACAAATATAAACTTGCATATTTTCTAAGCATATGGGTTTTTTTTTTTTTTTTTTTTTTTTTGCTTTCTAATAACACATAGTTTTCATTGAACTTTTTAAAATATTATTTTAAATTAGTATTCTTTAAATTTTATTATTTATATCTGTATTTGCATAACATTTGCATTAAGTCTTCCATTGTGAAACTAATACCTTTTTGATTTTTGACAAAAAGTATTACCAAAAAAATTACATCAAATTTTATAAAATAAACAATTTGGACAATATTTCTTAATATTAGCAAACAATCAGTTTATTTGGATGGATATATTATTTCTGAAAATATCAAAATTGATGCAGAAGTATAGCATGACCATACAGTTTGTAACTGATTTTTAATTATGTAACAAGAAATATAATCCAACATAGAAAGAGGTAAATTTCTTACTAACTTGCTATATTGAGAAATTTTAATTGCAATTTTATAAAGCTAAGAATTAAACATTTTGAAATTCCTACTATCTTAAGATGCCATGAAATTGAAGATAGTACAATAGCATGTTGTAAATGAAAATGAATTTCTAAAATCATTTTTAATAGAAAAGAATAACAGCAAAATTCAGTAAAGACCGTTTTACAAACGTTTTTGCTAAACAAAAAATTTAATTTAAAAATCACTTTTAAACTGATCCGCCGCGTTCGTTCCTCCGACGAGGTAAAATGCTACTGATTGGTTTTGACAAGCTTCAGACCTTTTGGAGTCCTATATATTCGGATTTTCTTGATGACTGATTTGATTGGTTTGAGTATATCTCTTTTATTCTAATTAGACTCTATAAACCTTTTAGTGAAATTATTTTGCTTGTTTTGTGTGCATTTAATACGGGTATATTTAGTTTTGTTTTGAGTCTATGTAGTATTGTTATGTTTGATTTTAACATTTTGTGTTTTAATGTTTTTGTATTTCTGTGGTATTGATTATCTCCAAGACCTCATTTTTCCTGTATTTTTCAATTTCTTTATATTCCATTTAGATTCTAAAAACTTAATTTTGTTTTGTTTTGTAAGTTTTGGTTTCGTTTTGTGTGATTTTAATTTTTTCTGGTTTCTTTTTACTTAAGATATTCTTTTTCTTGGGATTTTTGGGTCACGAGAAATCGATGTTTGACTTATTGTCAGATCTCTCACAGAAAAAATCCCTTATTTGAATCCCTGCCTGAGGGTGACCCTTGAAAAAGTCTTCAGGCCGGATACTTTGTATTATTATTATTATCTCTACTTTTGTTTTCAAAATTTTTTGCCAATTTTGTTCTTTTCATTTGTGTCCTAGTTGTCGCAGCATTGGCGCTCTCTAGTCTTTACTGTTTTGGTAAATTTATATTTTTTGCTAATTGTTTTTCTTTGATATAACTCATTTTCTCTGTCTTTCATAAGAGAAAATTAAGCTTTATGCGAATATACAAAATATATTTACTCGCAAGGGAAAAATCCTCCTTATAACCCAGGATACTGTTTGTGCAGCCTGGGTTGCAGTTAATTTCAGCAACATAGTCAACTTACGACTGATATTACGTGGGAAAATAAAAACTCCCGAATTCTACTCCACGATATCCCGACAGAAGCCCCACTGCTAGAAATGGCTGAAGATTAACAAAAAGTAACGAACTTGAAATTGTTGAGATCGGACGATTCATAAAAGCAGAATGACTACCGGGAGACCGCCCGCTCTCGTAACGAAAACTTGAATCACGTTTTCCGATAGAAAAAAAGTTTTTGTTCACAAATCAAAAAATACAATCATTTATTGGCCAGCCACGGCAGTGTACAAACTACTTTAGTTTCATGCAGGCATTTGTCAATCCACACAGAAACGTCTCCGTCGTGAAGGCGAGCATCCGGCCACTTCGATGGTACGTCCTTTTTATATCCAGGAAAAGGATAATTCAGAGCTCAAATGTGTAACAATATCAAAACTGCTGGGCAGGACGATTTTACAATTGTTAAATTACGATTTTATTATCCAATCTAGTTTAGAAATCTAGCTGCGCGACAGCTGTCAAAATAAATGCTCCTATTAAAAAGTATATCAAAATGAATGAAAAGATCCAAACAATTAAAATGAAGGAGAAAATGAACATGATCCTTAGAATGTTTGAAAAATTGATGGAATCGCTGTCATATAAATTAACAACCATGAGTAATCTTGGCGGCGAAAATCTTTCTACATCAAGAAAGAAAAAAGCATTCTCAAAACATCGGTTATTCCAATGCAATTGGATGCAGGAACATTTGGTTAGTTCTCCATGCTTTTTTTTTGTAGTTGTTTGTCTTTTTCCTCTTTTCTCGCATGTCTTTTAACGTTTTTTCCCTCATCATTCATTTTACAATAGAACTGTAGTTTTTTTTTTAACTCCTTTCTCCATTTTTTTAAATCCGAATTTTTCAAGAAACATTCATCGAGCATGAAGAACACTTTTTACATTCAACTAAAACATTTATCTTATTTAGACAGGTAAGATCAACCTGAAGGTGATTAATTAGGCATTCCAAAAAACGCATCTGGTAGAATTATCCCAATTGGTGCTGCACCCAATAACAACCATGATATTCTTGCAGTTGAAGTTTTTCATAAAGGTGTGAATTTTATTATCATCAACTTATATATTCCTCAAGTATTCAATATAGAAAATATAAAAGATTATTTTAATTCTTTCTCCGTCCTTGTTTGTATATTTGGTGGCTTTAAACTTCACCATTCTCCTTGGGGTTCAAATAAATCACCTCTAAGCAATGATTTCGTAGAATGGCTTCATAATTCTAGTTTTGTCCTCCTTAATACTTCGAACACTGCGTATGCCATTTGTACTAGATGAAATCCCTTTCGGGTTTTTTTTTTTTTTTTTTTTGTCCTTTTTCCTTCTGGCTGGAAGAAATTTCTAATAATCTTTTTAACTGTCTTTTTTAATGACCTTTCTGCAATTCAATTGCAGAAAGGAAAAAGTTCTGGCTTTCAATTCCTTCTTTTTCTACCTCTTCCTTTTGGATCTTTCAAGAGACATTTCTTTCCAAACTGAAATTTTTTTCGTTCCGAACAAAAAAAATAAATCCGTACACACAGACAAGATAGACCGGAAAGTGATTGGTTGGCATTTCTGCTAGCGTGTCCGGACGAATAATTAGACAACGATATTAAACAAGATTTTAACATGGAGAATTTTGAAGTCAAAGTACAATTCCAGAATACCAATTTCAACATTAATTTATTTTTAATTAAACCACAAGGTTTTGATATTGATCAAGTAAAATACTTCTTTGATTCTCTAACTTTACCTAGATTTATTTTCGGCGATTTTAATTTGCAGCACACTTTTTGGGGACATCCTGTTCATCGGCTCTGAGTAGCGATTTCGTTAATCGGTTAACTTACTCACATTTCATAATTCTCAATGGAACTATTCCCACGCACAGTTCCTAAAGAAAAACGATCTTAGATCTTACTATCTGTTCATCTGATATTCATAATCAAACTCCTTGTTATGCAACGGATTCAACTTTCGATAGCGGTCAAAACCCGATGGTTATTTCCTGGTCGGTTATAGAAAGAGTCAGTCGCTACTTAAAAACAATTAATTGGACGAAGATCACACAACAAGCACACGATTTTTTAATAATGCCAACCCATGTTCCATTGAAGAAATTATGGTGAACGCAACTAAGATAATTACCCAAAATATTTCATTTAAACTATTGACGCCTAAATCTTATCCTCCTTGGAGGAATATTTCTTGCCATAATTATGAGAATCTCAGCAAGTATTTTCGGGGGAAAAGCTAACTAAATAACCCAAAATACTTCATTTAGACTATTGTTACATAAGCCTTACTCTCCTTGATGAAATATCTCTTGCAGTAATTATGAAAAGTTCAACAAGTACTTTCGAAAAAAAGCTATCAGAAACAGATTGATGAAACTCAAAAATATGTCGGTCGGCTTCGTTTTCACGTTAAAACGGCTAAAAGAGAATATTGAGAAAAAATTTGCACATCTCGTAATCCAAAAACGCTCTTTAAAATTAAATAATTAACTTTCCAAACACACAAATCCGAATTTTAAGCTTAACAACATTATTATAGAAAACAATCGATATATATGCGATCCTGCACACGAAAGGGATTTATGTGCTGAGACTTTTTCTAATTAAAATATAAATATTGAACCTATTCCCCAGGAATAAATTCCTTTCTCAATAGCAAACTCAAAATTTAAGAACTTAAGAAAGGAAACATTAAAAACTCTACTTCAGGAGTTGATCAAATCCCAGCCATCTGGTTCAAAAATCTCAGCAATGACCAACTTATTATTTTGAAATTATCATCAATTGGATTCAGCTGACATCCTCAAACAATGGAAACATGCCCTAATTATTCTGATTACAAAACCTAACAAAGACATTTCTTCCCATCAGCTCATTGATCTGACCTCAGTTATTTAACTTAATTTGTAACAAAAAAAAACTGCAAAATAGACTACATGGTTTCATACGTTTCAGAGATAACCAAACTGCAATTTACAATATTCAGGCAAAAATCACAAAAGCTTACAAACACGCATTCACACACACACAAAAAACTTCTTTGCTTTGAATCTTGGTATAAAAAATGCATATGATTCTGTTCATATCGACAGCCTTATTTTTTAATGCTTACAGTTTGGTATAACAGGTAACATGGCAAAGTGGTTATTAACTTCCGGCAAGACAGAACATTCCAGATTCACTGGAGGCATTCCGATTCTAGAAACAGAAGACAAAGGGTTACCTCAAGGTAGTGTTCTTTCGCCAATTCTTTTCATTATCTTAATGCGCTATTTCCATGAAACGTAAGAGGAAGAGGTCAAATATACTCTCTTTAAGGATATCTTTGTCTTCTGCAGCCATTATTCCTGGGGAATCAGTATCGAAAAAATACTATGGAAAACATATACAAATGGTGCAATTACTGGAAAGTAGAAATTACTCCAGAAAAAAGTGCAATAACTGAATTGTACAACAAAAGAATTATAAATTATTTATGCATCTCTTATTCGGGACACCCTTTAAAATGGAATGAAACGATTAAATTTCTTGGTATCTTCCCCAGAACTAAAGATATCAATTCTAATAAGAGCATTCCAACAATAATCAAGAAACTCAACTAACTACCAAAGACAAAATCCATGCCGTTTATTCTTAAGAATTTAAACGTCTCTACCAGCCAAATTATCACCTTGCCCCGAAAACCCATCGAACCCAACTTTGAAATTTTTCTTATGGATTTCAAAATAAAAAATTATCTTTGATTGAAAGTAATAACTACTTTGAGGAACACATTCCGAATGCCTTTCCTGCTCATTTTATTATTGCTACTGATGAATCCCAAACTCCCCAGCTCACTTCGATGGCTAATTTTTCTTCTACCAAAAAATTCATGTTTCGAGTCCATCCTGTCAATATGAAGTTTATGGTAATGTTTTTGATTTATTTTGGTCATTTAGTTATTTTCTTACTGATGTACTGTATTCAAATATATTTTAATATAATCATACACTTCATAAATTAGTCATAGAAATGAAATCATAATTCTTGCCAAATGAAAATATGCTTTAAAATTTATTTATAAGATTAAAAATAAGCTTTCCACTACTTAAAAGCATTACCAAGTCTATAAATGGTATTATGTATTAATATCTGTTTAATCATTAAGGAATATGTTGAAGATAAAAGGTTTTCAACATTCCAAAAGCCATTAACATTTTAATTTTAAGGATGGAAAAATGTTACATTTTAATAATTCTTCATAGTCTAAATCAAAGAAATGAAGACAAGATTGAATTCTAAAAAATTTTAATGTACAATCAATAGACTTCTATATACACTAAAATTTCTTTGTACAGCATTGCACATAAAATGGCATGTGAACTTGATAAAAAATGTTTTGCAAATACTTCTTGATCTGTATCACAGTATTAGAAAAATAGACTTGGGTATAAAATTTAATTAAAAAATATAAATAAGACACATTAGGCTCTGGAAACAGCACCAGAATAACACAGTAAAAAATTACATGGGAAAGAATTAGTTACAATTTCTCTTGACACGGTTATGAGTGGGACCAACTTGTTTCGGCCAAACATCTGAAAACAAAAAGTAATTGCAAAATTAAGATTTTAAAATTACATAAGGCCATTCCGTTATTTCTAATTATTAAAAGAAAGCATACTAGTTTTAGTACAATTTTCTTTTTACAGACATTTATATACTAATCATGTAATAAGCTTTAAAAATTTCGTTTATGCTGTTTTATTTGTCTCTTGTTGCTATACTTTAAAAAAATCATTATTAAAAAATAAATGCAAATAGAACATCAATTATTTTATAGTAACTATTTTGAAAATATGCCTTTTTACTATCTTTTCTACAGACATAATATTTGAATAACATTCCTCTTTTTTGTAATCTCTACCAATGTTAACGATGCATTTTTATGGAACTTGAAAATATAAACCCTTACGTAAATCTTTATTTTAAGGAAAAGGGGGATAGTCTCAGAGGATATCAAGAATCAAAATTCACAGTTTAATGTCAGAGTAATCAGTTTCTTATGAAGACAATAATGGAGCACTATTCCTTTGAATGTTTCCATTCCATTTTTACAGGTTACAAGATTCCAGGAATGAAAAATACAAATTATCAACCTCAATATTTTGATGAATTTCCAAATAAATTTTTTCAGATCATTAAAAAAAAAACATTCAGGAAAAATTATTCCTATCTCTACATATGGTCAAGTCAAATACAAAGGCAAAAATTTCGTATATGGTCATTTCACAAAAATTTTAAATCTGAGCTTAACTCATCAAGGGAAAATGACTCAAAATGCTATCTCAGGTCTACATAATTACACTGCGAAGCACAAATTTCCATTGTATTAAATTAGTAACCTGAGAGTTAAAGAGCACTTCTATTCAATTAAAAAAATAATAAATAGATTCAGAAAATATCAAATGATTTAATCAAATCCTGCTGCATGTAAAGAAGTCAACAAATCTAACAAAAAAAACTATAAAAGAAATCTAAAATCAATCTATAAATTAAAAGGTTACTATTAAAATAAATCTATATCTGTTATCCTGATAACATCCTAAAGACTAACACAGAATAATTAATAATAGTTGTAGCAGAAAATACTGTAAATTTTAAATAGTAATATTGTAAAAATTGCTTAATATTAAACACAGACAGCTTAAGAAATTTAAAATATGTATACAAATTATTTCTAGAAAGGTTTTTATACAAACATAATCATTGCTATAAATGTTTCCTTGCAGTAGTATTTTTTTGTGTGTGCATAATATTCACAACCACTCAAATTCCAAACTACAAAAATCAATTTTAAACAAATAGTAAAACACCTAGAAAAAAAATAATGCAGAAAGAAATTATCAGCAATAACCTTCAAATTAAATACTATGAACCAGCAGACCTCACCTCATTAATCTCAGTTACAATCCAGCATTAAATAAAATTTTAAAATTAGTATCCTATAAGTAATTTATAACTCTTAGCTTTGTCAAAATATATAATTAATTATATAATTTTCTCACACTATTTTTTGTTTCCCTGTAGCAAAATCATTATAAATATTTATAAAACACTCAAAACTGAAATCCATTTATAGAATTGCCAAAAGAAAAAAAAACTTCCAACTGTCCCATGGAGCTAGATATAATAAATAGAAAAATTGAAAATTTTGCCATCAATTTGTTTTCAAACTCAAATAATTTTAATACTATCCATATGTGCATTCATTAATACTTCTAAGTTGTATATAGAGGATTCTTCCTGTAACAAAACACATGATAAAAATTGTAGGTCTCAGTTTATAGATCTTGCCTGCTATTCAAAAATTTAATAAAATGTAAAGTTTATGATCCCATAAATTTTTATGCATTCTTTGTTTTATTTGCACACATAATAAAAGCAAATTGTCTGAAAAAGAGAGCGTTAGAGATTTCACTCAATAATTCTTATAATAATACTATCTCCCCCAAAAGAAATTGAAAGTGGCATTAAATTTAACACATAATACTGAAATGCACTTAAAACAGTAAATAGAAGATGCTCTAATATACCTGGTTATTATTACTATATGCATTCTGAAGACCATACAATCTTGTTTTCATACGAAGGTGCACTGTAAGCTCTTGCGCACAACAGTCCATAGTGCCTAACATCATCATCAATGTCACTCTGAAGTGAGTAGTAGACTTGAAGAAACAGATCAGAATGTGCTTTCTGAATAGCAGGAAGGAAATCTGAAAAAAAATTGATGATTGTTTTTTTTTTAAATCTCATAATAAATAACAAATGAAAATTATATGGGGAAAAACTGAATTTGAATTGAAGTATTTTTCATCATTTGGTTAAATATTTTGAAAATTTCTCAAAACCTACATTCAGTATTTAATTTTATCTTAAAATGCAAGCATTTTATTAGTAACAATTTAAAAGCCCCTTTAAAGAAAATTATCAATAATTTTTTACTATAGAACCATGAATAATTAAATAAATTAATTTAACATTTAATTTTAAACATAAAATAGCATTAAAAATTGGGCCAAATATGTTAAAAAAATATTGAAGAGAAATTATTTTAAAATATGTTTCATTTAAAACTTTTTTTATTAGTCATTTTATACAGCACAAATTAAATTATTTCAAATATTTGTACTGTTCATCACACATATTATTCAGAAAATTTATTATACCACTACATTATTAGCATTTGAATTCCAAGAAAAAATAAAGGTTACAAACATAAATAAAGCTTAAATATAAAAATCAAGCTAATTTGTTTTAATATGTACTAAGAGATATTTATCTTTAGAAATATTTAATTTATTTTCTACTAATTTTTCTCTTTAAAAAAACTTCGACAAAGAATCCATTTATAAGTTTGTTTAGGTAACTGACAATTATATTTTTTATTCATCTATACCAAAAAATATAAGAAATTTCTTGAATCAGCTGATGTTGATGATGTTATCAATTTTTTAAATGTTTAATGCACAGAATCCACCAGAATTTATGCAGCCGTAGACAATAGGAGTTGGACAAAGCCTTTTACTTAAAAATTTCATTCTGATGAATTCTGTCGTCAAAAATAATGAATATAATTTTCAAAATACTCCCACTTGTTTTTCAAATTTATTGTCTTCAAAATAAAAGATTAAAATAACCTATTCATTTTATACTATTCCATTTTTCCAACTAAAAGCTTTTGAAATTAAGTAATGTTGATTTGATTATAGACATTGAAATCCACGAATAAATCTATGTATTTTATAAAAACAGTCACTCACTTTTTATCTTTCTGATAAAAACAAGCAAACACTGCAGAGCATTTCCTTCTCCCCTTACTCCTAAATAACTAGTTTTACTGACACGTTACTCACATTTCTGTAATGATAATTATTTATAATGGGGTGTTTGCTGAAATGTATTAATGAAAAATGGGAGGTTGCTGAAAATGTATTAATATTTTTTAAAACTTTTTTTAGGATAATATCATTATTTAAAAAATGTTTTTAGCCGTTTCATTTTTTGCTGATACCAACTTATAGTTCAAGGAAACTGAACATTTTTTCTTCAACAATGAATCTAGATATAGGATAGTATAAGAATCACTTTCTTTCAATTCCTTAAAACATAGAGAATAAATAGCATCATCAGAATGTTTTGCTTCCCTTACATTATAAAACTTTTGGCCTTTGTACAACATAACAATCTGATACTTATGTATGAATACTATGCAAATATAATCCATTAATTTTAAAGAATTACAATCCATATCATTCAAAATAATATAAATTTCTATTCTAAAATAAAAACACGTTTTTCTAGTAGTCACTTGCAATTACTGAAAGTAAAAACGGCTTTAATCTTGTTGTAACAGAAATATTATTCGTTTAGATATTCTTCTATGAATTAAGCTACTTATATTCCAGATTTAATTAGAATTGTTCCAAAATCATATACAAGGTATATACCCGGTTTTTACATAAATGTTTCAAATTTCTTGTAACTTGTATCCTTCAAAAGCGAGTTTTTGAGGCAAAATGTCTTTACAGGGTTTGTTAAATTTTCAAACAGCCAATTAACATCTTTTTCATAGACTTAGACAAAGGGGAAAAAAAAAGACAGTCTTCTCAGTAGGAAGTTAAAAACAGTAGGAAAAATTTGAAAAGACAGTATTATTGCAACCTCTTGTAACAAATTAAAATTATTTAAACTACAGATCAGGAGATTTGCCAGTTTCAACAAACACAGAATTTTCATTTCATATTTCAATCCCTCATTCAACATTAAACGCCTCATTTATACATCTGAGTCAACCAAAATTCTGCATAACTTTCTCATATGAAAACTTAACGTAGTTCTACTTTCTTGCTATCAAATTTTAGAGTAACAATATCTGTTGAGAAAAAAGGAAAAATGTTCAATATCCCAAATGGATACTACTTCACCATATCTAAATGAATTATTGACAACATATTAGATATAACTATCAATATTTATTGACGTTGATGAATTTTGTGTATTATATATATTATTTATGTATTATGTTATATTTACAAACATCCACCAAGGTTGATGAAAATTTACTTAAATAAAATTCTGAAAAAATTGTTAAGATATCTTGATCTGTGTAATACCCCATGAAGGCTGAAACCAAATATATAATTTACATCCTGAGGTGTGTTTTTTTTTAAAATCATTCTCTACAGAATGTGAAAATCCATTTACTTCACTTACCAAGATGTTTTAAATGATTTTTCAAACAATATATCAGCAATAAATAATAAAACAAAAAAACCAGTCAAAATCAGTAAAATATTTAAATAAAAGTCAATATATGAAGCAATGCTAAATATAGATAAAGACAATTTTGGTAATCTTGCTATTTGAGACACCATCTTGTACCTAATAATCCAACCAGAAAATTTTTATTACAGATATTAAAGTGTGGGACAGCATTATGACCGAGAACATTTCTCAGAATTTACATTAACACTTTCTATACACTAAAAGCTATTTAATTCTACACCTAGGCATTGTGAAAACAAAAGGAATGGTATAATAATATTATTTCCAACAACTGAAACAGTAAAATATTTTCTTTACAGCTATCAAAATAATCCTATTTGTTCCACTCACTTCTTAAAAAGAGAGAGAAAAGATTACAAGTCTGATATTTTCATATAATTATCCTTCTTTTATTAGTGGAGTTCTCAAGGAAAAAAGGTAGAATAAAGAAATTTAAAAGGGAAAAAAATGCAATTTTATTTTTCAAGAGCCCAAAGAAAAATCAAGTTTTTTCAAGTACCTTGAGTGCAATAACTTGAAATTTTGAAAAAATTTTCAATATACCATTAAATTTTGATGAAACTATAAAAAAACAAACAGCTATTTTCACTCAAAGATATCATTTATATAAAATAACCTTTTAATTTAATGTTGTCTCTAACAAATTGATATTTTTACTTATTTCAAAGTGATGTGATTAAAATTCTACATTACTATCCTCCATGATTATTGACAAAGAAGAGAAATCATTTGTCCAATCTTATTTATTTATAAACTGTTCTTGCAACCATTTAATTAAAAAAAATGTATTAAAAAGGGACTAAAAATAAAAAATTGAAAAAATTCCTTTAAATATACTAAGATATATCAAACTTACCCAAGGAAAGAAGTGTGAGAGCAATACAGCGAGATACTGCTAACCTAACATTGGGAACAACGTCCCAAGCTAAGGAAAACAGCCTTGGTACTATTTCAGTTACATATATATCTACAGGCAGAGATTTTTGTTTGGCTAACTGTTCACACACAAGTACATATCTAAAAATGAATGTAGTCAATATTATTATGCTGTCTATAAATTAATAATAAGCAAAGAAAAGTAAATAAAATGTTAAGACAAAAGAAACAGTATTTGAGCTTAAATTTCAAGTATATGCTTTCATTTTAATTGTCGCCTTTCTTTTTATCATATTATGAAACAGATACATCTACAATTATTTGTCTTTCATTGAGATTTGCTCTTCAATTGTAAAATTATATAAGAACTTAAAATATTTTAAACTACTTTTTTTTTAAAGATTTCACATGAATTATCAGGATCAAATTTTACATAAGATAATATTTTATCACAATGAATATGCACATCGTAAATAAAATAAAATTTAAAAAAACACTAATCCTATATATATAAAAATGCTACTACAAACCAATATTTTCAAGCAGAAAATAAGAATTTCATATTAAGCAAACTGCAACAGAAAATGCTTCTTGCAGTGATCATTTAGCCAAAGTGACTGCAACATCTGAACGACTAGCACAATTAAAACAATGCAATTCTGCAGGAATGCAGAATTGTACCAGAAAAAAACAAATTTATATATTTTAAATATTTACATATTTTAATTTTACAAAATTAAGACAATGTAAAAAATTGTAATAACTTATTTTATTTTTTAAGCTTTTTTAAAAAAGTGTTATCAAACACAACATTTTTTTAAATTATTGAGCAAAGTGCTCATATGAATGTTACTGGAATGGTCTTGCTTGGTCTACAGACAAAGAAACCATCCATTCATATTCGTTGTTTTTTTACTTCAAGAAATCACAGCTTTAAATGCATGCTGTATGCTTCCATCTTTCTCACAATGCTTAGTATCAAATTACAGTTCTTCCAGATTACAGATATATATTTTAAATTAATGTATACTAACGTCTGCCTTTGATTCCATTTATGAGCTTGTCTATAGGTGATGTCCAGTTTTGACAGTAAAGGCATTTTCACGCTGTCCAATATATGCTTCACTATATTAGCCATCTAGAAAGGATTGGAAAGAATTGTTGTAAAAACTGTAGTTATTGATCATATGTGGGCAGAACAATAAAATTAAAAACAGAACTAAAAACTTATAATATATATTTTCAAATATGTATGTGCAAATCATTTACATTTTTAAAAAATTATTTTGTCGAATTTTTTTAAGCTTATAATACAGGAATTGCAAAACAGATTTTTTATTTTATTATTTACTAGCCGCCTTTGGCGACCAGTCGGTTCGCCAATATTAATGCTGACTAAAGGGTTAAATCATTTTTTATATAACTTGGTCTCATAATAAGTTTTTCAGCAAAATATTTTTAAGCTTCAAATTTCGATAGTTATATAATTCACTTATACTATTATGTAGGCCTTATGCAGTCCTATCTTTGACGTCCGCATCTCTCTCTGATTTTCTATCAGTGCACGTAAAATTCACTTTTAAATTAAATTGAAAATGATGAAACTTCAATTAATATAAAGACCTCTTTACTCAATCTAAACATGTCTTTAAATAAAACTAAGAACTGAAAGCAGAGTATTCCGACATTGAAGTTTTATGTTCAATACAGAAATTGAAACATTATAATTTTTTTTTTATAATTTATAAGATCTCAAGGAATTATTCAGCAAAAACTTCACAGGTTAATTGAAACCTTCCGTTTTTAATTTTATTTTTAGATGTATATAAATGCTCTTTAGATGTATATAATAACATTTTTTTAAGGTTTACAAACATATATAAAAAATTATGGTTTAAATTCCTTTGGTCTTATAGATTCATATTTGTAAAATATTCTTAATATTTCAACTTCTAAATAAATAAATAAGCATTTCTATCTTCTTCAAATGTGGTGGATTTATTCACTTCTGAATATTGGAAGCTTAGAACAATAATCGTTTTCATAATCTAGACCAATCATTCTAGAGTAACTCTGATTGGCTTCTTTGATATCTTGATAAAGTGATCTAAAATCGTCAGTTTGTATCGAATAGTTATATTGAAATGTTCATAGATCGATCAGCTTTGATGATTGATTTAGTTCATTGGAGTACCACTTTTTTTTATTTTTAGGATTTATTGTCTCAAGAATATTTTGTTAAATATGATTCACAGAGTAGATGATGTATGTAAAAAATTAATTCATCAGCATTTTTTCCCTCTATCTACTAATTATATATTTCACTTAGTCCAATTGTTAAGAAATTTATGTCTCTCCCTAAAAAAATCAAGATTAGATGTTGGGCTCCGATTACAGAAGATGCCTTGCAGATGTTAAGCCATATTTGCCTTAAATAAATCTGTTTAATTGGATTAGTGATATATGTATAGAAAAATATATGTATAGTATGATAAGTAATATATGTGTAGTAATATATTATGATATAAAATATCATAGAAAACGTTTCCGTCCATTTATTTTCCAAAAATATCATGTTTTATATTTGTTTCATTTTATACAGACACGTGCCGAAAATGACATTCTTATAGTATGTTTAATTTGGAATGATAGTTGACTTATTTTTTCTCGTGAGAGAACATATTGTTTTGATTAGAAAGTTTTGATGTCTCCGAAATATGCGGGTAAAAATAGTTTTATATGCTTTTACAAATTGTGCATTGTTAATTGTTACGTATGCTTGTTTGAAAGAAGATGCGTTTTGAAATAGCTGACCTATTTTTACCAGTATAGCTTTAATATTATGTATGCTTCGATGAAAGCAGTTGCGTTTTTATTTCGCATGATTCATTAAAATGTGGAGATAAATTACAATCACGAAGACGAATTCTTTGATTTGCACAAAATATCTTCTTCACATAAGTAAAAGTAATAATTCAAAACATGTCTTATTGTTTTAAAAATTAAAAAATAAAAAGAATTCAAAAATATTTCACTACTTCTGATTATCAATTGCTTTTTGTTCGTCTTTTCTTTGAAATGACGTCATTTTCAAAGCTTGTTTAAGATTTCTTGCTTTTAAATAATTAATCTCGCTCTCAGAAAATTATCGTTTGGTGCTTTTTCTAAAAATTCTTTTTCAGTTTTAACTGTCGTACTTTTGTAATATATTTTTACTTTGTATTTTTAATTATTTTAATTCTTTAATTGAATTAATAATTTTGATATTGCAAACGATCAAGAAATTTTTTTTCTTGCATTTATTGTTTAAAAAATATCACATTTCCTATTTATTTCATATAATCACGTGATTAAAATTATATTTTTCTGTTTTTTTTTGGTAGTAATTAACTTTTTTGAAAATCAGAACTTCTGAAAATGTGATGGCAACATTTTATTAAAAGCTGATTTTTTTTAGATCCTCGAGAAGATAAAATTTTATTTTTATTTTTTTCAAAATAAATTGTTGAAAAAAATACTTTTAAATTAAATGTTTAAAAATTCATTAAAAATAGAGTTTTAATATATAAATCAAAACATTAGTATCATTGAAAAGCTAATTTTTTGAGCTTTGACTTGATACAAAAATCAATTTTGTGCTGTAATATTTTCGGAAGTTATAGCGAAAAAACGTTAAAATTTGGTTTATTATTTAATTAATTAAAATTTTAATTAGAAATTCAAAAAAAGGGCTCCGAGGTGCACATGCCCGGCACCCAAGGTATACATATACCAAATTTGGTAGCTGTAGGTCGAACGGTCTGGCCTGTACATCGCCAACACACACACACACATTGTGCTTTATTATAAGTAAAGATTTATTTATTTATGCCAAAAAAAAGATTTCAAAATTCTTTATATTTTAAAAAGCGATGCATAAAACCAAAAAATATATTTCGTTAAATTAATGCTCAAAACTGTATATTCACTTTTAAATAACATAACTTTGTATAGATGAAACATATAAAAGGAGAATTAGAAGCAGTAAGCCGATGAGATTTATTTGGTTTTCTATTCTTTTTGAATTCATAGATTGTGAATTAAATGTTATTCTAAAGTTCCCTTATTCTCAGATGAATCATATATATTATTTTTATGCCATCTTCTCTTTAAATTAACGAAGAAAATATAATATGATAATAATTAGTTATAGATAAAAAAAATGAATATCCATTTATATTTGATCTAGTTTGTGATTCTTTCATTGTATCTCCTCATTAAGATTCCAATTATATTACAAAAATATAAACTTTGCTCCTTTTTTAGATGTCAAATCACCCTCTGGTGAATTCAGTTAAAGGTTTCAAGTTCTATAGTTCTTCATATAAAAATATGCTTAAAATCTTTTTAAACATATCAAAACTCAGATTATAATGATTATATTTTGAAAATTCCTCCCACAAAATATATTTTCTAATATTTCTAGCCTAAGCTTTTCAACAACATTTTTTCCTGTGTAAAGCAAGTACTCACTTAAGTTGAACAGTGTAATTTCTGAATAGAAAATTAAAACATCATATAAGTCAAATAACATTACATTGCTTCTTGTATAGTTCAGGTTAAGATCCTTTTGTGAAGTAACAATCTCTTAGACATTTCTTGATTGGCTCTAATATCTGAAGGTATTTGAATTATACTTTCCCATTATTTTTCACCTTATGGACAGACATTATCACATCTAACAATAAACAAAGCAGTTTTGAAATGCAATTTTTGTTCCTTTTAATTCTTGTCCTCTCCTTTTTAAATTGTATTTTTTCTTTATACACCTTATAAATAATTCATTTAAATTTATTTTAGCACTAAACATTTTTCAAAAAACTACGTCTGTTTGGTATTTTCTCTTTTAACACTATTATAGCCAGAAATGAAAAGGCTTGAGTACTCTGCAAATTGCACCCTACATTGTCCTTACAAAAACCTCTTTTTCTTGCAACTTGTTGCAAATTTTTAAAAAGATTGTGAAAGATAACCTGATCAAATATTTCTTAACTTGTTGAACTGTTTATTGTTCAGATGAATCTGTGGTTCGTTTGACTAAAGGCAGATGATTAAATTTCCTATTGGTTGGGAAATATAAACTAATTTAAAGTATAATACAAAAAAATTAAAAACAATTATTCAATCATAAGTGCCACTGCTTCTAACTAGTAAAAAAATTATCCTACCAACAATTTTTTTATAGCCATAAGCTATATAAAAGATTTTTACACCGAAGAGAGAGAAAAAAAAATACAGCTGCTTAATGTGGCGCAGGCCTCGATAACCTAAATCCGATACCTAAAATCTCATATCCTAAATCTATAAGTGTTAAAGAAATCATTATCAAAATCTCATAGTAAAAGTTTGCCATAGTTCAGTAATGGGTAAAAAATTTCAATTTATTTTCCTCTTCTACATTCTTTCTGAGATATAAATGGATGCTAGTTTTATCATTGCTTCAAGTACATAATATGCCTCCCAGATGATATTGGCAAACCAACTGGTTGCCAAAGGCAGCTAGTATAAACATATAATGCAAATAAATCATATATAAAAAAACAATTATGAAAATTAAATATATTTCAAAAATTAGAACGACACTTACAAACTCTGCTGCAGCTAACCTAACAGCAAACACTCTATCTTGCAATAAAGTCAGGGCCACAGGCAAAAAATATTTTTCAACATTATATGGATTACATAATTTCAATGTTGCAGAGAGTTGCCTATGGAAGAAAAAATATTTTCAACTTCATACACAAAACAAAAATCGAGCTCAAATATTTAAGGCAAACTTAGCAGTTTTTCCCCTAAACCTTACAATTTCACAATTAAAAATGAAAAGATGAATTGACAAAATTTACATTTTAACATAAATCAAGTACATTGCTTCAGTCTTCTCATTTTATGTCAATGTTTGCCATCCAATAATACACATAACTCTTACAATAAACTTATACATATGAAATAAATGCACTGCTTTTTTTTGTTTTGTTACTTTTGGTTTCAAACTATTTTACTTATTTCTCGTAGTACACTCACTGGCCAATAAATTAGAAACCTTTGAGATTTGGATTTGAATGTATGCTAGGGAAGAAGTATTCAAATGTTTTGTTTTGACGTGGGTTACATATGGGTAGAATGCGAGTAAAAGTAAGGTGCAAGTCCTTTTTGTGATGAATGAAGTAAAACGGGAAAAATAACAGATCTTTCACCATTTGAAAGAGGGCTTATTGTTGGTGCTTGTTTAGCAGAAGCCTTAATTTCAAAGATGGCAGATCTCAATTGACTCTCAAAAGCAGCCATATAATAAAGGTTTTCAAAAGTTAGAATCAGAACCTACAGTCTTTCTCTAGAAGACGTAACTGTGGTTCGAGCACAGTTTTCGAAATGCTTTACAGGGGGTGCCTCCAACAAATTCTACGGCAGGACAAGGACTCTACCATAATTCAACCAACACAAATCGTTCGCTAAGGGTCTTCCCCACAAATTTCAGCTCGAACCATGCACAGAGAATTGCAGAAGATAGGAATGCAAAGTTGAGTGCCTGTTAGAAAGCCCAACATGCAAAAATTCATTTGCAGTGATGTCAGGAAAGAAGACACTGTGCATCTGATGACTGGAAATGGAAAATGTGGTCAAATGTATCATGCTACACTCTATTTTGCACTGATGGAAGACGTCAGCGAGAACCTCACAAAGCCATCTTGCCTTGCCAGTACTAAGCAAGGGTTTGGAGGGAGTACCATAATATGGAGCATGCTCTGCTGGCATGGAAGTGGTGCCCTGGTGTTCCTCAAGGGTAAACAAACAGTGATGCGATATCTAGATATACTGGCAGATCAAGTGCACCCTGCATGTTACATGCCTATCTCGATGGTGATGGATACTTTATGGACGATAATGCAACTATACAATGTGCCAGAAATGTTCAAAATTGGTTCACTGACCATCAGCCAGACTTCCAATATCTTCCCTGGCGTTTGCACAGCCCGAATCTGAACCCAATAGAACATGTGCAAGATATGGTGGAAGGCCGCATCCAACAGCATTCTCCTCTTCCATCTAATTTACAAGATCAAATAAGATGCATAGCCAATGCATGGTATTCTCTGAATGTAAATGCTCTCCAGAAGCCTGTAGATTCGATGCCCAACCGAATCAGAGCAGGCCTAATAATAATAAAAATCTTGGGTTTCTAATTCATTGGCCAGTGAGTGTATAAAATGGCTAAAAGTATTGGTTATTTTTTTCAAATAACTAAAAGAATTATCCAACAAGTACAGAAATTTTAAGCGTATCTTTGAGGAGAGAAATAAATTTATAAAATGAAAAACAAAGATTTTTTTCTAGGTACTTTAAATTTAATTTTTTTCCTCAAGCAAAAAATAAACAGATGCAAAATAAATTAATAAATATGTTGTATGAAAGCTGTTTACAACATACACGAAAGAAAAGTTCTTTATACTTGAGATCTTAATAGGTGGTTTTAGACACCACCACACACCTACAGCATGACATTCTGCTACCACTTGAAACACCATAACTGATCTGTTTTTCTTCACCTGACTCTCTTAGACAAGTGGTTGATAATTTATGGGCGTTTTACCATGAGTTTTGTGGCCATGAATTAATTTACATTTGAGTAAGGTTTCTACCAATAGGATGGGTGAAATTTTTACTTTTCAGTTACATTCTTCTTGTATTAGACAACAACCATATTATGTGGATTTTAAATATATTTTCTAATATAGTGTAATTTTCTTAGTTTTGAAATGGTTTGTTTAAAATTATGTTTCTTCATAACTTGTATATAACGTTGATTGCATATAAAGTATAAATACCATGTAAAAAACTTGTGTTATTTTTTATTGTTTTTTATTGTTGACAGTGTTATTTTTTTTTCATGATTACTTGTAATTAATATATTTTTACATAGTATACACACACACACACATTGTAAGATTCTATAAATAGTTTTCATTGGTAATACTGTATGTATAAGTATTTCCATAAATAAATAATAAAGAATTACAATACAAAATGAATTTAAAAGTATTTATTAGTCATAAGAAGATTATGTCATAAGTGTGAGGTGGTACACCTGTGACTCTCCCTTAAAAAAATTTTTTTTTAAGTATTGTCTTTTCCCTTAGACTTTAAACATGAGAATCAATAACATAATTTTTAAAAATTCTGAAAATTTATATTTGCACACTTTAAAGGGTTAAATGGCATTTGTCATTTTAACCAGACTCACTCGGCAACACAGCATCGAAACCTCCATTTCATACTATCTGCATCATCAAGGAAATCTTCAATGTGAACAAAGAACTGATACCTCTCTTCAGATGGAACATGCTGCAATTGGGAATTTCTTATCAAAACATAAATAAGTATAAGAATAGGTTAAGAGCAAAATCTACAAAACTAACAAATCCATACAGTTATATATGATTGGAACATTAAAAAAAAAAAAAAAAAAAAAAAAAAAAAGACTACTCTCAACTCAGAAAAACAAAGAAATTCTGTCCTCAAAAGAAAAAAAAAAACCTAAACACTTACTTTAGCATTAAATTCACAAATATTAAATCAAAAACTACACTAATAATCAGAAAAAGAAAGGGACTATAAAACTAGATAAAAAAATGCTAAATTTCACATATTAGCATTTTGAGTTATCAGGTTCATATGCACATAGGTGAAATTCTTGTTTACAGATTTCATTCAAAACTTCAAAAAAAAAAAAAAAATCTACAAAAATTTCTATTATGGTTTAAATACCAAATCTTGCCCATTTCATTTGTTAAAATTAAATTTACTCATCATCTTAAGATTTCAAAAAATAGAAGCCCTCATTATTTAACTATGCAAAACAAATATACTCTTTCCTTCTGCAACTTTTACATACAAGAAAGAGAGAAATTAAAATTAATCATCTTATCATCCTTTTTATTGTGAAATATACATCCACATTCAATATTGAAAATTTCATCTTAAATCATTGTACTAAGACACAACTTACTTTTAATTCATAAACATACTTTTAATTAATAAAATCTAATAAAAACTTCTGAAGGACAATTGTATAGTTAAGAGAAATATAATGCCTAACTTGCCTGCAGAAAGTCTGGTATTTGCAAGACCACACTTTGCCGCACTTCATCAACATCTGTCAAAAACTCAAGGAATTTTGGTAATAAATCTTCCATTATTATGTCGTGGCCAAGCATGTTTGCCAACTGAGGTAGAGAAGAGGCAATTGCACATCGATTTCTCCATTCTGAGAAACTCTGCAAAGCATATTTAATAAATCTACTTTCTAAGATTTAGCAAGCAAAATAATGAAAAGTTGATGCAGTATATTTTATTTTATATCTAGTATATACACAATAAGCACTAACTTAACTTAATTTACTGTAAAATGCCAAGAAATAATCTTCAAAGATAGCAATGACTCAACACAGTCTCGCCTTTTCATTTTTAAAAAACATTGAATAGATAGTATACTTAGCAATGCAATGAATTAAAACATGTTTTTGAGCAAAAAAAGTAATTCCTGAAAAGAAAAATGCATCTTGTGAATCCTTATTTTCTTAGAATTACAAAGGTTATGCAATAAAATTTGCTAAGGTTAATTATCTTATTACCAATCTCAATATGGTAATTACAACTTACAAATATAACGTGCCTTACATAAGTTCTCTTTGTATTTGTCTAATTTATAGCTTAAAAATACAAATTCTTAATATCAATTCCTTAAACACAAATTCTTAATATCAATTCCTTTCATAATAACAGGGAGGACATAACAGAACATCATTTCTGATGTTTGCTTTCTCATCTTTTCTTTATTTCTTGCCTAATATATATGTTTGTAACTGTTAATGAAAAAAATCCATATGTTTTAATTACAATGAATGCAAAATATAATGTAACACTAACAAAAACATTATTTGAATTTTATTTTACATAATCTTCAATCTTAAACACTTTTCTTCTTTAACAATATTAGAAGACACATGATCCTCTAGACCAAACTAGCCAACTAGTCATATCAAATGTATCTCATAATTACTCATAGATAATCATTGGAAGAGCATATAATAATATGATTTGCTTCCTTCCATTGGATTCTCTCCTACCCATACTATTAACCAACAGAGTATGGATGGACAACAATAATTCAACAGAAAAAATCATTCCTATTTTTTTTTAAATTCAATTCCTACTAATAATTCATTTTCTCTCTCTCTCTTTTCCCACTAAAATCTACATTAATCCAAAGTCAAATGAGTAAGACTTCAGTTTGTTTTTTCCCCATGCTAAGAAAGTTAAGCTTAACATGTCTTCAACTGATTATTTCAAAAAAATTATTTATTTTCTTTGTGTTTGATGATTCTAAAATTAAACATTGTTAACTAAATTTATCAAATTCATTTTAAGTACTTTTGAATTAAGATAAAACAGATTTAGTTAGTTAGTTAGTTAGAGTTGCATTTTAACAGTGCATAAGGCAACTATGGCTATGCTCTACCCTAAAACAAAACTGAATAAAATAAATCCACAATTTTTATTAGTATTACGCTACCTCAACTGGCATAGAAAATTCACACATTTGCATAGCCACAATTGACATAAAAAATTCACACAAGTGAAGAGGGTTCCAATTTATTTTAAATAAATATGGGCTTAATTTTGTTTTGGAAAGACATAATTTTTTAATAAATTATTTATATTGATTTTAATTATACAATAAAAAGAAACTAAAAAAAATTTCGTTGTTGACCTGAGGGAAAAAATTGACTTTATTTATACACATTAAAACATATAAGAAAATGCAACCCTTTGAGTTTTTAAATTTTAGAGAAAATTGCAAGAGAAATATGTACCTATAATGTAACAAAAAATTAATTTCTTGGACTTAATATTATTATGGAGGATTTTGTTGAATTAATGGGAAATTCCAATTAAAAGAAAATAGTCACAACAACATACACATCCCATGCTGTCTATAGACATCCATACACATGGGAAAATTTATTAAAGATCAATAGTAATAATGTTGAAAAATTAAGAATTTTTTTAAAAAAATTATTAATTATTAAGGATAAATAGTGACAAAGATATTAAACCATCAAATATTTCGTAATTCAGAATAGATCTCCCAGAAATATACAAGTTTTCAATTATAATAAATTTTAGCAATTATAATAATGGTTCCATATTTCGCATCCAGTTTAAAATAGCTTTAAATATTAATATCCAAAAATTCATAGTTTTATATTTTAATAAGCAGTACTTCAGAAAAACTAGTTTATAATTAATAGTTATAGTTAAACATTTTATATGGGAGGGATGCATATGTGTGCGTGTCTCTGTGTATAGTTATTTTTAAACAAAAGGGATATATAACAGCAATATAATTTTTTCTTATCTAAGCTGCCTTTACCCATAGAAAGTAAAAGGAAAATTATTTTTGTTATTTATGTTGATAACTTAATCTCATGAAAAAAAATTGAAGAAAATGTTTTTTTTAAATTTAAAAAAGGTATATACAGAATACAAATTAAAGCAAATGTTAAATTAGTTAATAGATACAAAACAGCAACCACAATAAGAATGAGAATATATTACAAACTAGATGTACAACAGCAATTCATCAGAAATAAAGGCATTTCTCAAACACAACACTAACAATGCTACCACACCCAAAATGTTAATTATTCCGATTTAAATTTCAATCTATCATATCTTGATACATGAGCAGAAATATGAATGGCCTTCAGTAAAGGACCAGTAAATGACTGAATTATATTAGTTGCCTCATACTAGCGAAAGCCATGTTTGTATTAGTTATGTAAGAATTATCAATTAATAAAAAACTTTGTTTTAGAATAAATTTTACTAATCTCCTAAAATTCAGAGATGATTCCTGGTTTTCCAGAGACATTTGATTACCCTTAATAAATATTTTTGAGGTTAAGTTTAACCAAAATGTAAAATTTTGTTTCTTCTCAAACATTATCTTCTTCAACTCTAAATTTAATCTGCCATAGAATTCACTAATTATGGTAGAATAATACAATTATAGTTCTACTGAGTATAACAGTTATTAAAAATCAGTTATTTAACCTTCAATTACATGCACACCATAATGCTTATTTTACAGATATGACACATAAATTTCAGCTCTATGCCTATTAAAAGTGGATTATTACCTGCACATTTTTAGTAACTCTTTGGAATGTCGTTCGAAGGCATGGCCAATACTTTCTTCCTAAAGTGTAAGTAACAGCGGGGAAGCTAAATGCACAAGCAGCATTACACTGATCATCCTTTCCAGATCCAGCCATCAAAGCCTCAAAGTATTTCATAAGAATCTCATTAGGTACAATATCCTAAAAGAAGAAAACCAATTACAAAACACATTAACAAACAGATACTATTTATTTTCTGAAAAGCAAACTGCATTTAAAAGACAGAAAGGGGGGAAAATACTTCAACTATAGATTAATTAATATTTAAAAAGGAATCATTTTTTTCTGAAAGTCTGAAAGAATTTCTTAAATACTATGGATAAAATTTATATGTATCATAACCGAAAACTATATATATATATATATATATACATACATACCATTTCATCTATGTTTTGCTAGTTTCTTGGTGTTTTGGTTTGGAAGTTTTATACATTTTCTAAGATTTTAATAATTTTTAAGCTAATTTTGCTGGTAAGAAAAAATAGTTACTAACCTGATTATCAAGCAAATCGTTAGGAGTATTTGTACTAACACTTCTTCTCCTTTTGTGGAAGCAAGAATGTGCATTTTGTTCACCTGTAAAAATTGATTTTATGGAATTTTATTGATTTAAAATATACAAATGACAGATAAATTTTAGTACATAAGAGGTCTTTCTACCTTACTGTCCCTTCACCCTCCAATATGTGAAAACAATCATTGGCAATTTTTTGCACTCATTCAATTTCTTATGATTTCAATAAATTTAGTGAAAAATTTAATAAATCAAAGTTTACAGAGGCTACAAGATAAAATAATTTCATCTAAAAATAAGACCTAGAAATAAAATCAAACCCAAAAAGTTTTTTTAAAAAATCTATAGATTTATTACATGTAATAAATAACAAGGAATAAAACAATTTTCACTAATTTATAATAATAAATGAAAACTAAAAAAAATAAATTCAACTAACACTCTTAAATAAAAGCATATTATGTAGAAATTCAAATGTAACAATTGTAATTAATATATTCAATAATATTTTAAAAATAAAGTATTTTTATTACTTTTTTTGAGAAAGTCAAACAAATAAATTAGATGTATTAACTAATGAAATCATTTTCTGATTTTTATTAGACAGATTTAAACAAGTTCCCTTAGGAGAATAAAGTTAAATAAAAAGTAAAACCTAAGATTTTAAATAATCAAAACAATCAATAAACTAGCAAAATTTTAACATGATAGAAATGACTGAGCAGTCATTATTACTGATCGATTTTCCCCAATATTACCAATATTTATTTTATTTTTTTAAGGGGGATAGTTAAGTATATCATAAATTTTCAGTAACCTTACTTTACACTGCTTTCCTTTATTCATTGCACAATATGCTCTTTAATAGTAGGTGAAAACAGTTTATAATTAAAATTAATAAACACAAAGAAAGATATTTTTCTCTATGTTGGTTATACAGAAGCTTCTTTATTGTAAATATTTATCCATCATTTCAAAATTAACCAATATACACAAAACTAAAGAACATCCATCTATACGGGCATTTAATATAACAATTATATTATAGAACTGTTAGTCATGAAAGATACTGTATTAAAATAATATGTAACAGAACTCTTAAGAGTGACACAATTTATTTCCTTCCAACAATGTCATATCTTAAAAAACTCTGTCAAATCTTATAAAAACACATTATAAAAATGGTTGAAAAAATATTAGGAATAATACAGACTTAAACTAAGAAGTATAATGTATAAAAAATCATTGAAATTATTCCATGATAGCAAAAATATTTTTTTGGTCATCAACCACAGTTTTTAAAAAAACAGACAAGCCAAACACTGACCCATTAACAACAAACATAGAAATGTTAAAAACTGGTTTTTATCGCCAAGTTTTTTTTCTTCCTCATATTTAATGTCTTAGAAGAATACATTTTTTTTTATATAAATAGCAAAAATAATTTTTTAAATGTAGTAATAAGATTAAGTTATATCTTCATCAAAATTTAAAAGAAAAATATCAGACACTATTAATTATTTATAAAAATAATTACACCTAATGCATTTATTACTTTAAAATTCAGAAGCATTTTGTTTGACAGGTAATTTGAAAAATACACACACACACACAAAAAAAAAATTAACCTGTTAAAAGAAAATAATAGCAATAATGTCCATCCAATACATAAAATTTTTTCATTATTTTGCGTAAGACTTGTAATCATGTTTTAAGAAAAAAGGGATGTACAAATACACAAAACAATGATAAAAAATATGTAATATTATTATTCAACAAAAAAAATCTCCAGGATATGGAAAAATAAATTAGTTATGGCACAATGAATACTAACAATAAATTAGATCTGAATATCTCGGGGGACCCAGTAACATCTAGAGAGCATTTTCCTGGGTGGCAGATGGGGTAATGCCTCCATTGGTTTCCTTTCGGCAGTAGAAAGACTCTCTCCGGACCAACAGGCAGAAATCCAAACCCTTTGGGGCTCTGGAAACTTCTTTTTTCCATAAATTGGGCAATTGATCCTTCTATTCACCATGCCGCTGCTTCCTGCCCAGCCGGCGGAATGCAACCTGGGTTCGGGGACACATCGAGAAATCAACTACGAGGACAGTAAACTTCTTAACTCACTACCTCAACTCCCGGCTTGGTAATCGCCTACACAGATGGCTCCTTACTCTAATCTCGATAGAGGTGGAGCAGGAGCTCTCTTTTTTTTTGGCCCAGACGGGGAGCAGGAGTGCCACACTTTTCCTTTTGGGAAAATTGCTTCCAACTATATTTGTAAGTTTGTGGCCATAAAGTGTGCTTTGGAGATTTACCTATCTCAAGTTGACCGAGGATCTAATGGTATCATTATTAATTCGGACACAAGATCCGCACTAAGAGCGATACAAAGGGGGAAGTGTCAACCCAGCCATAAGATTATAGTGCTAATACACAAAATCATTGTTATTTAAAGATCTTGCACCTTACAATGAATACCAGCGCACATTGATGCCCTTGGCAACGAGAATGCTGACAAACTTGCTAAAGAAACCTGTAATTCTCCTCAGGCATCCAAAAGCTTAACCCTCATTGATGACAATGCAATTATCGGCCGGAAATTAATTTGCCAACAAGTTTTAAAAAATTCCATGCTGGAATTAAACAGCGATAGAACCATTTCAACTATAATAGCCAGACTTAGAACAAAACACTTGAAAGGCATGAGAATTTCTACAGATGGACAAAAGAGTTGCACCGGACTTTGTCCTCATTGCCTGGATAACAACTGTCTCCACAACCCATTTTCAGCTGTCTGGCAATGCTGGCAAAGCTCTTTAACATCAACATAGAGGATCCTGTACAGCTTCTTTTTACAGATAAAGCTGTAGGGATCGCAAGGGTTGTCTTCAACAGCTTCGAGGACACTTAGGGTTTTTCAACTTACTTCATGGACATAACATCATCATCATTAGTTCTGAATATAATATTTGACAATTTCAGATTTTTAAGATTTAATTTAAAATATATAAAACAAAAATTAATGTTTAGGAAGAAAAAAAATTAAGTTATGGATGTTATTATGACTTCAATCTTTAAAAAAGAGCTATTAAAGCTAAAAATCGTCTCAGGAATTAGCACTAAGCCTAAGTTATACAACCTTTTTTACAGAATGCAAAAGCAAAACTATTTTAGTTAATAAATTTCCTGGAGAGAAAAAATGGTAATTAATCTTTTTTCTCCATCTCACTACTGAATATCAATGTAAACAGCTTTATACCCCTGAATTATTTTGATTCTGAGTACAAAAGTCAAAAAAAGTCCCAAGTAAACTCAAATGACTTGGAAATGCCATAAATTATATAAGAAATATTGACAGATTATTTTAATTGACAAACAATTTTATATTTTTAATATTGATAATAATAGCCAGTAATCAACTAAATGGTTGCCCCTGCACTTCAGTAATGAAAAAATTTCTAAAAATACAGTACTAATGAGTACATAGACTCAATTTTGCCCCCTCAGAAATACTAGCATATGTACACAATACTAGCAGATAAAAGCAATCTCCATTTCTTTTTGTCAATAAATGGCTCACATTAGTAACC
Organism: Argiope argentata; assembly: GCA_026289955.1. Taxonomy (NCBI): domain Eukaryota; kingdom Metazoa; phylum Arthropoda; class Arachnida; order Araneae; family Araneidae; genus Argiope; species Argiope argentata. The sequence goes on from JAOUZG010026747.1 coordinate 1,515,809, forward strand.
AAAAATGGTTCTGATAAAAAATGAACAATTGATGAACAAATGATGAACAATTTTGAGTTCAATTAAAAATTAATAAACAAATGATTTAAAATAATTTCAGGATAAATTTCCCACGTTATTATTCCCAATTTTTCTGATTAATTCACTACTCTGCATACATTAGTGCAAACACAAATTCTTAAAAATTAAAAATAAAATGACAAGAAATAGGTATTTAATTCATTAAAAATAGTTAAAAATGATTAAATTATAAAAATTATTCAATAATTTAATGACTGCAAATAAAGCATTATACAGTGTTTTATTTTTTTTTTTTTAAAAAGGTTTTATTGTGTCTTTATATCTAAATTAAAATACAAGCAGACACAGATGCACAAAAAATTGTTAAAAGTAGAGAAAATGCTATACTTACACAAATCTTCTGTCTTAAATGTCAAAATTGATTCTCTGAAAGATGAAGTTACAATCTCAGCATCATCTTCTAATGAGTTATATTTTAAATCACTGAAAGATAAGAAAAGAATTTTTGCAGACAATTGAAGAAAAAGTTAGTTTTGTAATAATAACGACAACAAAAAATTCAAAATTAAGACATATAGTGCATAAATATTGATTTACTGCCAATTTTCTTTTAAGTTACACAACACAAACTATATAAGAATGTCACTCTATCCCAACAAATATATAGAATGGATGATTACATGCATTTTATTAATTATTTTTAAAAGAATGAAAGTCAAATATAATAGTTCAAAACAGAGAGTAAAACAGCAAGAGAATAGATCAAAAAAAGTATTAACAAGCAATCCTTATTAAAACCTTTGGTTTTTTAAAAAATATGATAGAAAAGCAGGCATAATCTTAATCCATTTTTAAATGACAGTTTTTACAACTAAATATTATAGTTATTACTATTTCTTATAATCTTTACAAATATTTCTGGGGAATGCAAAGAGAAATATGGCAGTCACTCAAATATACCATAACACAAGGATGCACAACTTATGGCCCGCAGGCGAAAATTGGCCTGTGTAGCCTTTGAAGTTGACCGCGAGTGTTATTAATAAATAAGAATTTAAAATAAAATAAAACTTTTTCAAATTAACAGCTGAAAAATCTGATATGAAAATGATTTTACATCAAAATAAATAATTTACAGTTGTTCATTAAATTTATTTACTTTTTACTAAGCAGCTTTTCAGTTTGTTCCCTTGATGGCTACTTGCGAGTACAAGTTTTCTTATAGAAGATGCTCACGGATGTGAAAAATTTTCATATAAAATTGCAGTATGAGGATCAAATTCAAATCTTCTGTAATGCATTTGATGATCAGTTTTCAGATTTTTAAAAAATAAAACAAATGAACTTTTTTTTTCTGTTGATCTAAATCTAGTGTATGAGAGTATGCAGTTTACCTTAATTGATTTACAGAATTCTAATTTTTCCAAAAATCAGTTTAAAGAAAAACCGATATTAGAATTTTATAAAGACTTACCGGAGAAATTTTCATGCTGAAAGCAAAATGCAGCTGCATGTGCAACTTTCTTTGGAGAGCTCAGATTTGTGAGCAAACTTTCACACAAATGAATTTTAGAAAAATCATAAATAAGAAAGAGAATAACAGATGAGAACCTTTCTTCTGCTCTATGTACTGCCACAACCAATCTTAAGCCTAACATAAAATCAATAACCTCAAATATTAAATCCCAACCATCTCATCAATTTTTACTAATTTTGATTATTAATTTTTTTCTCAAAAGTTAAATCATGTTCTCTGTATAATTATCAAAAAGTTTTCCTCTGTTATTCTAAGTTATCCACCGTTTCAGCAGCAATCTTTTTTTAGAGCTAAAGTATTTTAACCGTGTCTATAATGTTTGAATTTCATTCATTTACTTATTGCATAACAGGTGTATGAGTAAATTAAGTAATGTAATAATTGTAATTCATACGTATAGCCACACACACACACAAACCCAGTGTTTTCATGTTCATATCATGTTTTAACATTCAGGTGCTGCTTTGGCCCTCGTAATGATCCTTTTTCATATTTTGGCCCTTCATCCTGAAAAGGTTGTACATCCCCGCCATAACAAAATGCAAACAAAATTAATAGCTCTTTCCACTATGTAAATAGAACTCAATCTACATAGCTAATACAGAGAATTAGCCACAATTAATAAAAGTGGGGGATGCATCATTTTGGGAACATCTTTTCGCAATGGAAGTTTATTTGCTGCATAAAAAGAAAATCTCTTGACATTCAGACGATATCCTTCATCTTTCAAACTATTATACTAAAAGAGTGAAAATTCACATATTTTTTTTTATTCAACAGAAAATAAAATATAAGAAATATTATAACATTAATGCAGTATTAAAAACTTAAAATTTTTAGTTCGATTATGATTTAGTTTGTAATATTTATTAACAGATTAATCAAAATTTGATCCAACATCAGTAGTGTTGTTCCCTTTTAATATATTTCAGGTCCTAATTTTTATCAGGGGATTTCAGGAGGTCCTAATATTTATAATAAATGATAAACGCAAAAAAAAAACAGTAATGTGCAAATAAAATTTAAAATTTATTTTTATGTTGCTTATAAAATCTTATAATTTTAAATGATTGATTCTTAGAGTATAAAAAAATAATTGGACTTTTCGTTTTGGATGTTTTTCTTTTTTTAAGATAAGGTTTTACTTAATCATGATTCGTCTTTCTTGATAAAATATCTTACACAAAAAACACTTTTACTGTACACTTATAACTAACTATTAGAATAAGTATAGCATTTCTGCTTTGAAGAATAAAAACT